>VZTB01008890.1:319604-439580 GCA_013397245.1 Thryothorus ludovicianus
GCATTAGAAGTTAATGTGAGAACTAGAGGGGACAGTTTACTTATATAAGTATTAGGTTTAAAAGTCCTGCCTGGAGCAAAAGAACTAAATCTTTTATGCTTCCAAGAGAGACATTTTCACGCTAAAGAGGTTTTGGAGTAGTTTGGAAGGGAGTTTTAAAGTTGGAAGTTCTCTCTCTTCTCCAGGATGGGTTGGTCCTTACAGGTCATGGTGCTGCTTCTATACATTCCTTTGGAACGATGTCTATACATCAGTGCTGCCAACCTGCTCCAGAAAAGGCTGCATTTCACTTGTGCTGACTACAGAGAGGGACTGATCTACGTCTAGATGAGGCAACTGAGGAGATGCCAGCTGCCTGTAGAGGTTTTAAGATGTGACACATAATATGCCAAAGTGTTTCAGCGGCAGCGGGGATTTTCTGTGTAGGACAATGAAATGAGCTCAATTATGAAAAATAAATTATACAATGAAATAGAGCAGGGAAACAAAGAAATTGGTTGTTATTCACTGTTGGCAAAATCTATCCATGCCATTTTAACAAATTGTGGGATATGACACCTGGTGGTTTACTGTTAGCTCACTCAAAACAAATAAGTTTACAAATAAAAGATTAAGTTAGTTTACACTCCCTGCATTTAGCAACCTGAAGCAACAAGGACAAAATGGAGCAGCAGAAATGGAGCTACCCTTGTCCTCTGGACTTTGACATCCATCCAAGCGTCTGGGAGGAGGTGTAGAGGGGTACTGACAGGTCCTTCCTCAGCTGAAGAGAGCTGAACCCAAGCAGGAGGATGCTGTGAGGAGCTCGCAGGCTGGGGCAGGGATGCAGCGCCTGCCGGGCACTGGCAGGGGCCCAGAGGGAAGCGATGGACGCTGCAGGGCTGACAATCCTGCCATGTTTATGAGCCGTAAGCTCCAGGAAATGTTCCACATAGCCCTCATAGCTCTCTGCCTGCAGCCTCCAACGCACACGCGCGCACATTCACACTGCCCCTTCTTAAATTTCCTTGGGGGTTTCCATTTCCCCTCTGGAGCTGCTGCTCCCCACGGGCTCTGTGCTGCTCTCTGCCCTGCCATGCACAGGAGCCAAGCTGCATGCACCAGGCACGGTGCATTTGGTCACTGCTTTGGGGAGACATGGCCCTAGAGTGAGATGTACAATATTGACCAAGTGGTCTCACTGAAGTTATCACTGATCTAGAAGATAAGATAAGGAGTTCATTACATATTCCCTGCTCTCACAAAAAGCACATTTCCAGGTCCAATGGGTCACTTATCATCCCCTTTGAGGCCTATAGCTGTACTTGTAATAAGATTAACAAAAAGAGATCTCAGATAGCACTATATAAATAGTCAGCTTGGGTAAGAAAAAAAAAAAAAAAAAAAAAAAAAATTCCAGAAGGTAACTTCTTTTGACTCTGAAGAGACAAAACATAGGTCTGTGAACTGAGCCTAGCAACAAAATCAGAAGTCCCATGTGAATCTGGGTTTATACACACATGAACATATCTGTGTAGATACATAAATGTGTCTACATGTACATTCCATACATTTATTATATATTAGTCAAGTCCTAACTGTGAATGTGATCCATCCTTGTGCCTTTTTTTCCCTGTGCCCTGTTGTCCAGATGTAAGCCATGAAACACATCCAAGTTCCTTAGAACGGGGAGTGTTGAGCCAGGCAGTTCAGGCTGAGCTGTTCCAGTTATCACTTCATTGAAAACGAACAACAAATCCAAATAACAGAGGCTCTGTTTGATTCTAGATCTTTCTGGGTTTTCTTTCTCTAGTTCCCACCCCCACAGTCTCACCTCTCTCCCACCCTTCCCTGCTTACCATAAAGTTATGATGCCCTTTGCTATAATAATGAATAGAATTCCCAGATTATTATTTTAGGGGTTTAACTGATTCTCAGCGGTTTTCATGTGTTTAGCACTTATACAAAGAGGCTCTTTTCATATGTCTTTCAGCAAATATACAAATAGGCTTGGAGTCAGTATTCATTTTAATAGTTTCACCAGATAGTCACATTTATTTTGAGAAATTTTTTTCTCTTTGCATTTTTCCATTACTCTGCATGCAGCTGTACTACACATCCATCTATAAACCTGGACCTAGCATTAGCAAGCAGAATATCTCCATCCTTAAAGTAATCTTTTTATACAAAGATTTATACCTGCACAATGTTCATTGTAGAAAACTCTAAATATATATAAGGACAAGACTGTTAGAATCTCTCTTCCTCTTCTGTGTGTTATTTATTTTCAAGTAATCTCTGCTGAGAGCTTTCTGATGCGGTCACGATGGCCAATTTTATATTGAACATTTTTCCCAATACAGATGTGTAGCTATTTACCTTTTTCTTTACCTCTCTGTAAATGCCATATGGACAGAAATCATTGAGTCACCAGATCATACATTTATTTTTCTGATATATTATGCTGTTTGATGTCATGTTGACATGTAATTGATGTTGGTTTTGCTTTTTTTTTGTCTTTGTTTTGTTTCTTGGTTTCAATAAAAAGAGAATTTAAAAAAGGTTGTAGAGTGATGACTTAAGGCACTGACAGACATGATCACATCTTTTATGATGTGCTACTGAGTAAATGGGTATATTTCTGGCTTTAGATAACATATAGGAGACCTCTGAATTTTTACTGTATAGTGAGGTATTCATAATAAGCCTAGCTTATAACCTCAAAAGAACTTCTTTCACTTACAAGAAGTACATACAGAACATGTTTTCAATAAGGGCTTAACTCATGATTTAAGAGTCAATAAAGAAAGATTTTCCATAAAGAAATGGGAAAGCAACAATAGAAATAAAATACAACATACCAAAGATTAAATATGTTCCATCAGCACAACAGTGTCTTTGTACAGTAAAGAGCAGAAGGGGATGATTAATAGTAAAATGGTATATATGTCAAAAGAAAAATAAATGCAATTTAGACAAAGTACACACTTATTAACAGAGAACATCATTTACAGTTATTCAGATGGGAGGAAGGCAAGGATGAAACTAGCAGAGAATCTATTTCACAACATGAAGTCACATTCATCTTGGTTCAGGCTTCCCCCCCTCTACAGCTGCAAAGTAAAAATACTGGTGAAATCCTTGCTGACACAAAATTAATGCCTAAGTACCCAGCAACTTCAGCAGAATCAGGATTTCACTCCAGATATTTTAAGTGCAGCTTTACTAGGCAGACCTCGTGGATCACCAGTGGGAACGGGTGCACAAAGGGGACCTGAGGCTACGGAGTGCTTGCCATCCATCCTCCTGAGTGGTTAATAACAGGGTCAATAAATGCCTGGAGCTCTCTCAGGTGGCTTAACCAAGCACTGGATTTGGGGCATGGGGAGGAAAGGAGGGATGGAAAAACTTTAAAACAAGCCCAGAAACCAGCTTAAACCAGTGAAAGACAGATAAAAGTGCCTGATGGACCAAATGCCTGCCCAGCACCTACCAGAGAGTTGCCACCTGACACCAACTGAAAGGTTGAACAGGAATTATTCCAGCATGGCAATCTACTTTTGAGACTGTCTCCTCTAGATTTGCCAGAAACTTTATGAAAATGACCAGATGCAAACTTAATGTTTCAAATATTCTAAGTTTTGAGCTAGAAGGATGGAAATATGTTATCAGCTCGTATCACTCTCTGCAGAGCCACAGGGTCCCCTGAATGTGCCCCAGCACTGTGCCAGTCCAGCCTGTTTGTGGAAAACACCTTCCACAATGAAATACAATTATAACCAAATATATAAAAAATGGGAAAGACAAGACAGAAAGAAAATGACCATTTCATTCTGCATGCAAGAAACACTCTATATGATATCTAAATAAACTGTCCACAGTGCTCTAATGCTTCCAGATAAACCAACACAAAATAAATGTGTTTTTACACGATGGGGAAGAAAGGTAAATTTTAAATGAAGAAGTTGGGAGAAGTTGCAAATAAAAAGACAACCAGTTTAAAAGATCAATTTTTGTTCCATATACCACTTCGCCTACATAGATCCATACAAAATGGGAAAGAAAAGCAGAAAGAAAATAAGGGTTTTATTTCCCCCCCATAATCACCTGGAAAAGAGCCTTACTGTCCTGATACATGGTCTCAGTAGAAACCAGACAGAGAATTAAAGCCTGTATTTCTTAATACGCATGGGTTTAGGGCACATGAGACAGAAACATGGACAAAGTGGAAGACCTGAACTATACTTCTTGAAACATCCATTCTCAAGGTTCCTTTTAAACTATCTCTCTCAAAATCGTAACACATCCCAAAAATATTCTGATTATGTTCTAATCTATTCTGTGTGACCCTTGCAGAAATTATTCTTCTGCAACCCTGGCAAGTTTCTTTCTCCACCACTTTTGTGAAATGAATGACTCCTTCCATTTGCAAGGAAGTTCTCAGGATCTCGGCATTACAGGACTATTATTATCAGAACTCATTGAGCTCTTGCTGTGTTCACAGATTTAAATCTGAAAGCCAGAAATTATAAACATATACCTCATTCAAGATAGTACACGCAAGCACACATTATACAAATTATTTCTGTAGTGTACATTATAGCTACAAAAAGAATGACATCAGAAACCTTTATTAGCATCAGACAAGAGCCTCAAATCCTAAATCAGTTCACACAATTTCTCTTTTTCTAAACTCCCTTTGATATTTTGCCTATTAAATCCAATTGCTATACAAGCTGGTGCTTGATGCTCTTGAAGTCACACAGAAATTTACCCACTCAGTTTAATCCATGTTATACTGATATTACATTCTGTATGGCAGTTCAATGGAACACCACTGACACCACCTATACATTGCCCAGATTGTCTGCCATCTTGACACTCCTACCATTTTAATCCCAGTCATCAATTGTCTTCAGGATTTTATATTTTTTGCAGAAACAGGTATTTCTGCACCTTTTAACTAAACTGGAAGGCTGCTCACACTGTAGACATGAATGGAAACATTTAAACAGAAATGCTCAAATGTATTCCCAGCAAGAAATAAAAAATCACCAGAAAGACAGTGAATAAAAAGAACCCAAAACTTAACTGAGCATTCTCACTGTCTAAGAACTTAGGAGTAAAATAACACTGTATCAACAAGGCCAAGTAACTCTCTCTATGAATAAAAGAATTAGAAGACATAAACAGGTCAAGGAAATACGTAAGAATGAAAGCTTTAAAAGGAGAGAGAATCCTTGTAATTACATTATGAACAAAGTCAATAAAGAACTCCCTATCCCCTCTTCAAAATCCCAGAGTAGTATATAAGTTATTTACAATATTATTATCACTTTAGCAGCACCACAATACGCATTTTATTACCAATCCATTCCCTGTAATTCTAAGAACTACGAAGTAAGTTGTGATTCCCACATAAGCGTGCATCTAAATTACACACAACAGTCTCACTAAAGAGTATCCAGGCTTTTAGGAAAGTTCCATGAAGGTGATCTGATTTAATCCTGTCATACTTTTGAGCAAATGTAGATTGACTTAAAGTAAACATTGCAGGAGGGAGCTCATGCTCTAGGCTTCACCAAGCAATCAGCAAGGCATCTGACACGCTACAGAAAACCTGCAAAATCCAGCAAATAAATCTTGTAACACCCATTCAGTATCCTATGAAGCACACAGTGGGGAGCTGACACATTATTAACTGACTGTAATTTTCACAAACTGTAACATACTAAGAGCTTTACGACATACATGTGGTGAAATATATTTTTATTTATTATAAACGCTCGTGTTTTCAAAGCACGTTAATCAAGATGTTTCAAATAAATCATTGGGTAATGTTTGTTTTTAAGTTAGTAGCATCAAAAATATTAAACATTACAGTAAGAAGATATGGGAAATACGACTTCACTAACAAAATCACAAGCTTTTGGTGATGCAGTAGTTGAGCATAAAATGACAAAGGGCCTGATTTGAGCAGCAGAAAAGATAAACTTGGAACAGGCAATTGTCACAAAGTGGTGCTTCCCTTGAGTGTGAGGTTTTAAATTAAATTATATTTTACACAAACTTGCTTAAACCTTGCTCTTTCAATGAAAGTAAATCCACAAGGGACAGTGCATGCTCCAAGGAAGCTCTAATGCCATCCAGAGGGAAAGAACTGAAGATGATGTGACACAGACATCAACTTTCAGCCAAAGCATCTTTCCTTTTGCCTTGGTGAAGGTTTATGCAACTTTCCAGAGACAAACCTCACCTGCCTGTCTCAGGAACAGCAGAAAGCACTCCTGCAAGTGACAGATCACTGGCTTTTGAAGCCTTACATTGTTCTGCCACACACAGAGGTCCCAAAGGTTCATAAAGGAAAATGGCACTTGGCCAACTCTCATTACTGCCTGCCAACCTGTAGATAATCTTCTTGTACTGTACTTCATCTGATACTTTCACATTTACAACCCTTTACAATACTCAGCAGTTTCTATTTAAATAGAAGTAGACAAGATTAAAAAAATAAACCTAAAGTAGAAAATACTGGCTAGATGTGAAAACTGAGAGCATTCTCCTCACTATTGTCCATTATTCTTTAATGTATCATTCTCTTTCTGCATGTAGGCCAAAAAAATAAATCCAATGTAAACACAAAAGGCAAATACCTTTTGAAGGCCAAGCAAATATTTGAAAAGCAAAAAAGAGATTCTGCTTTTATCTCCAGATCACCCTACAATTTAATGGTTAGTGGAGGGGGGGGTTCTTTTTTCCTTTCTTTCTTGTTTTTCTTTTTCTCTTTAGTTCAGGGAATGCAGCAGGGGCAGGTCCACACCTCATAGCTCAGAGAATGGTTATCAACCTATAAAGCAGAACAATAGGATAACAAAGGTCGGGTAACTATGCCATGTTTGGAGCAGAGCAGGCAGAAAAACTGGCACTAACCAAAGCCACAAGGCAACAAACCAATGTACTAAAAGACCTGATCTAGTATTATTTCTAAATTACAAAAATTACATGCCTGACCTTGTAATCTGATGTCTAATGTATAAGCAAAGTGTAGGTGCCTCTATGAAGCTTAATGGTCATTATGAGGTTTCATGAAATTAAATTGATACCCCTCCATGGACTTGAGAGAGAGACTTGAGTCTTCAGCTATGACAATGATATTAAATGGCACTGAAGAGAAAGAAGGAAAGATTATCTGCAAACTAAAATGGTAAAGTCAGCAAAACACTATCAGTGAGTTCACAATCACCTGGCAGGAGAAGTAAAGACTGACAGTTTTCTAAAAAGCTTTTAGATGGGAATAAAGCTGTTGAAACCAAAATGGAACATAGACCTCCTTTATTTTTTTGGCCCCTAATTACACAATTCTCAGGTCACCATTGAACACAAATGTACAAGTGCTCAGTAGTTCAATATTGATACTCCCAAGTGCAAATCTCTACCAATCACACACTAATCCCAGCAATTCCACAAAAACTCTGTACATCATATAATGAGAACCAGTGCTTTCTTAAATTGTGTGTGAAAAAAAAAATCCCTAAATTATCTTACCATTAAAATAAAGCTATTGGTGGTAATGTTATTAAAAATATTGGAGCAACTTTTGGGGTTAATCACTCGTCGACTGACTTCAAAGATGTAAGAAAATATTTTGTATGAGTTCCAGCTGTAAAGTATGTGTACCTTATTATCTTTTATGGGACATAAAAGTGATAAACACTTCTTATAATTAAAGAAGTCTGATCAGCAAAGTAGGATGAATACTAGAAAACAGAATTAATACTTCCTTAGTCTTGTAAGAAACAAAGCTATTAAAAGCCCCTATTTTCTAGAAAATACAAAAAAATCTAATTAAGCATCTGAAAGCTATTTTGATTAGGTTAATTTTCAGTTTTCACAGTATAATATCACATTAGAAGATTATGGTATTCTACAGATGACAGTAACAGAAACAATGAGAAAAGGAATTATGTTCCAGACTACTACATACATTAGGAAACACAAACCCTTCATGGATATTGCCAGAAAGGTATTTTTAAAAGATTTTTCTCCTCAAATCTTTCTTTAAAAAAATATTAAAGGATTTTTTTTAAAAATTGGCAAAAGTATCAATAGTATCACTATAATCTCTAAACACAAACTTAATAATATCTTAGCTAATAATTAAACATGTACAATGTCCAATTCTCTATTTGTTTAATAATAGAAAACATGCAAGTGCAAGGTAGAGCACAGGGATGGCCACAGGCCCATTGCTGTGCTAGAGCTGACCCATGCATTACACAAAAAAAACTGCTACCAATGGCCTGGAAGAATCACAAACACTCTCATCTACTCCTGATATTATGAAGTAATTCTCAATAATTTTTGCTGATAGCATATTAGCCCCCTAAATTATAGATTGTCATCTCTGAAAGGAGAATTATATGGAAGAACACAGTATTTTTAAGGAAGTGTGAAGTTTTGAGCCAAATATTAGCATGAAAACCACACAGGGTATTACTGGGCACATGTACATACATGACCATTAGATGCAATACGTGTTCACCTATGTATCTGTATATGTAGAATACACATAAATAATGGATGAAATGGACTCGTATCCATGTGTGCATGCTTATGTACACAGATACATAAATATGGAGGTAGAAGTTCTCTAATCTGCATATAATTATATGTTGTTTAGACTGACACACCTATACATAATATGGATGGAATTCACTAAGCTAATAGTAGTGAGAAGTACATTAATTGATAGAGTGCTTCCTCACAAATTTCTAAAGCAGGGATCTTCTCCTACTATGGTTCTGAAAATAGTATTACAGGTTCACAAAGTAAAATATTTCATAACAAATATTTTTTCTACAGTATGATTCCGTCTCTCTAGATTTGGTTGGTATCAGTCAACCCTTTTTGCCTAGTTCTAATTATTTTTGAAGAGGTTTTTTACCTTACTGACACATTTTTTATACTAAAATGGTTGCTTCACTGCTGAAGCTAAAAAATAAAATCAGAACATCACCCCTGAATGAATTAAAATTTCTACAATTTATATGATCGTTTGTGACCTAAGGCATGTTGATTATGCCCTTAAAGGATAACGAATGGTATGACAGGACAAAAAAAGCATTTATAAAAAGACTCAATAATTTATTTGCTGGCACTGAGCTTTCTTTCTAATTTATTCCCTGAAAATTTCAGTTTTAGGAAAATGGGAAAGTGATATTTCTCACACAGTGCAGAAAATATTAGGGATACTAGTAGATGAAGTAGTCACTTTCATTCTTTCCTTTCTTTGCTTGCAAAGAAAACAAACCAGCTAAAAGCAGATAGCAGGAGACAGAGGGCCCAGTAACTCTGGATTCCCTGTCACAGCTGTAGGGTGCAGAAGAGAATAACCCTAATGAAGTCCATATACTATCTTTAGAACTATACCAGTGCAGCTCAAAGCAGACTCTGATCCTCCCTGAAACACAAAGCTGCTATTACTGATTATTGTTTCAGTTGACTTCGACATCAATTCCAAAACTTAGCCCTTTCTTTGCAATAGGAAGTCGAGGCAAAGTATGTGCTGAATGCCTAGATCTGAACCCTGACAAGCCAGGGAGGCTTATTATTCTGCTGCTTATAACACTGCAGCTCCCTTCCTAATAGGCATTTAGAACAAAACAATGTTTCTCTCCTGCAGGGTTTTATTTGGCCTTTAGATTAAACAACAGTCTAGGTTGGTAATCAGGTTTACCAGACAATTGTCACGGGGTCACCAGCAGCTGCTTTGTTTTCCCTCAACGCTGTGCTCTCTAAGGTGGTGATAGAGTTAAACAGACTACAACTGATGGGAAAAGTAGAAAGATGAATCAACAAGAAATATTTTTTCAGAAGTAAATACTTTTTCAAAGGAAAAACGGTCTATTGAAAAACCACACACAAGTTTCAGTATAAACTCTAGTAAACCTACTATATATTCTAATCTATATATTACCTCAATAAATACTAAAAGCCTACCCTGGTAAAGCAAGAACAAGAGCATTTGTGATTTAACTCACATTTTTCATGCAAAAAGTGGAGTGTATGCTTGTACATGTGGCTTTTTTAAAATCCAAGTTAATACGGAGGTAGAACAATTCTTTAAATTGGAACTAGACAAGCACAGTCCTGATGAAAATTTTGCTTTAAATTAAAAAAAAAAAAACCAAAAAAACAACTAAAAGAGCATAAACAATTAGGATCTGGCTACTGCAATGCTCATTGAGGTGTAAACACGTGTAAAATTCCAGGAAACTTGCACATAAGCATAAACTATTAGCCAGCAGACTTGTTATATATTTTTTATTTTATCCATTCCTGTTCAGAGGCAGAAAGGCCAAAAGGATGTGCAGCTGAAGTGCCCAGCTTTGGCCTTCTCCCAGCACCATGGAGTTTGCTTGTTTGACCTATTGAAGCAGAAAGTGCCCTGAAAAATCTCCACTTTGTTCTGAACACCCCTGTTTGCCTCCGACACCGAACACCTGCACATCCCAACTTCATCAGTGCCGTCTGTAAGAGAGACCCATTTGTGGGAAAACACTCACTCTGCTGTCCCTTGGCTCTCACACACTTGGGTGATTACAGCTAAAGTAAATTTGCTGTGGGTTTTGTCTTGGTTGGTTGTTTTTGTCTGTGTTTTTTGCCACCATTAAAACATTTGACCTGAAGACTGCAGGATAATTAGTACACCAACACTGATTTGTACTGCCTTTGAAAGAAATTCCAGCAGATTTTCCTCTGGCATCTATAAAAATACACCCAAAACCTGTGTAGTAAAGACAGGCAGGGGATTACATTTTACAGTTCTACGGATGCTATGTGCTATCATCCACTACAGCCACAGAACTCTATTCAGAAGGTGAAAAATGACACGTGTTTGATTGCTCCAGGATTTAGTAGCTGAAAATAATGTGTCTTTGAGAATACACTGCTACATGAGCATGTCTTTTTAAAAAACTACTGGAATATGTTGGGTGTAATAAGGAACACATGTAACTCCTACTTCAGATGAGGAAAAAAAAAAGGAAAGAAAATGTTTTCCTTTAGCAGTATGTGATTCAATTAACTCTTCAAGTTCTTTTCTTTTTGCAGCTGTTTAAAATATAATTATTTTCCATAAAACATAAAAATGATAGCCCCAAAGGCAAAATGAAGTCTTATATGATTTTTCTCTGTTATCAGACATGGATCAAGTGCTAATAAACACCTATGTATCCAACCAGGTTTTTTAGAAACACATGGAACACTACAGAGTTTGCAGAAAGCAAAACCCACAAGACACTGGGCCTGGTTTATTCTGGTGTTTAAATGAGGTACGTTCCATTGGTTTTCTTCAGCCTTCACACTTTACAATTTATTTTCTTCTAGAAGGAGAGTTCTAATGATTCCATATTCTCTCTTTATTATCTTGTAAAGATAGACACCTGTACGCAAAGCCACAAAAATGCCGTGAATTTGTCCTTTTTCCATGACACTTTGTGATTTTATACCAGACCACTCTATGCTGCTGATGCTCCATAAGTTCTCAAAAAGCTGGAGTTGTTCATGAGCTCTTTTGGTAATATTACAGTCTGAAGCAAGGCTCAGCACCACCTGCACCATATTTATCTACTTGTTTATGAAAGAGTTTCCCCCTCATTGTGTGGATAACTGACCTTAGCCATGGCTAATAAGACATGAGCTTCCTTGAACTATGCAGCTTTACACTGAATCTTATAAAACACTTCAGAATTATCCATGTAGCTTCACTGAGCTCCTAATGAACTGAAACACATTCTCTCTCTAGTACTGTCACCACAGACAAGGTGTGGTCCAAGAAACAAAAATAACCTGGCCCAAACTTTGCTTTGGCCATCTGTTTGTGTAGACAAGCTTCTTCCTGGCTACTAACAGGTTTTTATAAAGTAGAGGATCAAGCAACCTATAGATATCTATGCTCCACCCTCCACATCATCTCATCTCACTGCACCAACCATGCAGCGACAAGAATGCCTTGCTGCTGCAGGCTGACTCCTTCTGCAGCCTCCCCTGAGTGCAGCTGTTTCCAGATGTGTGTCTAGTTAGTCAGAGACCTCTGGAGCTTCTTCTCTCCACAACACTAAGCCTTTAAACAGGTTGGGTTCTACACAGTCTGCACTGAAGAAAATACAATTTTACTTAACATGAACAGCCTGCCCAGTCAAACTAGTTCCAGTAAATCAGATGATATTCTTATCAACCAATTCCAGACACGTCTAACTTTTTGGTTGGTTTTTTTTTTTTCTCCATTTTTTTTCCTGTAATACACAACTGAGAACAGGAACTGGCACAAAAGCAGTGGTGCCAGCTAAACTGCCTTGGAGGGGGACATTTTTCACAGGTTACACTATTGTGTTGTTGAAACAAGTCACTGGAATGGACACAACAGCCCCATAGTTTCTGCTTGATATCTTTTGTTGCTATCTTTTGCTCAAGAACATTACTTTTTTTCCCAGTTACTATAAATAATAATAATTAGATAACAACTATTATACACTGGTTTATAGCTGAGGGGGATCAAGACTGTTTCTGTTCATTTGCAGGTAGTGTTTGATGATTTAGGATTCTATCAGTAAGGCAATGTTTACAATCAATTTTAAAATTAACTAGTTGAACCAGTACAGTGCTAGAGCTCAAGTGTCAACTACAAATATACATGAAATACAATAAATCCTGAAGTACTACTTCAAAATCCACCAAATTTGTCTAATTTGTGGGTTAGTACACACAAATAATATAATCACCTTAATCCTTCCAAATAAGCATACAGAGAGTTTCATTTTGTGTTTTACTTTTTCCCCAACAGCCCTATACTAGTTGTTCCTGATGATGTTCCAAGCAGAGCATTCCAAAGAGTCACTCGTGCAGGAAAACAGTTGAGCTAAACTCAAGTTGCCAGCTCTTTTCTAATTTTAAGTTTAGCTTTCCCATTCTGAAGGAAGAATTCCTCTCCAATACTAGTTAAAAGAGCTTATCTAATTTAACTTTTATTTTTTTCCTTAAACATCTGGGATATTTCATTTCTCTAATCAGTTTCTTACTTTCCTCCACTAATTACAATCTTGTTTTTTCTACGTATATCATTTCCTGTGTGATAATTTTTCATCATTGGGTTTCTTGCTCTTTATGTATTTCCTAGATGCTGGTGTTCAAACTCGGAAAATGCAGCTTATTTACGTTGTCCCCGTTCTCTTTAAAACACTCAGCTAAAAAGTGCCTCGAGAAGTTATTTGCCTCCATGTACATCTGAGTATTTAGCATAGCTCCCAAAACGCCACCATTTGTTGCCCTGACAGCTCCATCATCAGCAAATTCTGGGACTTTAATTTACTCTAGCGTGGTGAGACGCCCTTCAGGGAACTTGGCCACCAGCTGTCCTGTCCCCCTGCTCGAGGAGGCCAAAGTCACACGCGAAACAATGACGCAGCCGGACAAACGCTGCTTCTCCCTTTCGCTTTCCCCACTGCCTCTTCTTCCTTTCCCTTTCTCCTTTACCCGAGGCCATGTCTTAGTCCCATTCCCAAAATTAAAAGGTTTCTTCCTTTCTCTATGGCTCATGAAAAGTTACCCCATAGAACTACGTTGCTACAGGGGCTCAGCCTTTAAATTTGGAAAACTTTCAGTTTTTATCCCTATTTTCCTTCTTTTGTCACCACAATGCCTTTTATACAGCTTTCAGTCTATTTCATACATAACAGGCAAAAATCTGGGCTCTTTTTCACCAAGACAGGTACTGTAATCATATCATGTGCATACTGAATTTCATTCTACAAGGAAATCAGGATTTTTTAAGTGCCACTAATTTAAGTAACAGCACACAATTAGAAAAATCTATTAAATGCTGTATACAGACTTTCTAGTTTCCACAGTACTAGACTATAATTTAAAAAATTTTATACAACTCCTATAATAAACTAAATAGTGATGACTACATTGAAAAATAAAACAGAAATTTTTATCATACCTATTTATTAGTATCAGGGTCACAAATTTGAAAGTTTTCCCAAGATAAAGCTTTGAGTTTTTAAAAAATTACCAAAATTATGAGACTGTATTCAACTGACCTAATGGTTCCATTTGCATTTCTCTGTATAAACAGAGAATGTATGTTTACCAAACATCCATTTCCTTCCAACCCCTGATTATAGATTTTTGAAACCCCAAAAAAGAAAAAACTTTTTAATGAACAGAAATTTGTTCACAGTATCAAAACAAACTTACAGAAATTGTTCATGCAGTGTTCAAATGGAAATCTAATAACTCTGAATGAAAGAGCTTTGCAACATAAAAGTTCCTGTAAACCCCCACAATATGTCCAAGCACTAAAGACAGACTTATGTAATATATTAGCTTGCAGTTGCAAAGGACTCTTCAGGTTTTGTAATCAGTTCTCACACTTAACCACAAACCAGGAAAGAATTGTTATGATATTTCACAGTTACATACATTGCGTAGCTTAGAGAAATGGCTTAGAAATGTATCTTCTTACCAAAGTTAAACACAAGTTTAATTTCTTTCATTCATTTGAGGAAACTGAGGATCAACATATGCTGTTTCACATGCTGATACTTTAAGTAAAATAACAAAGATTCCTTTAAAAACTAAACTCTCTCATAATGAAAAACAGAAAGAAAAGATTTTGTTCCTTTGAGAAGATGATTAGCTTACCTGGTTTTGCCATTCCACACCGACAGCCCGAACAATATTATCAGCTCTTCAGGTACTAATTCTTGCTAACTGGAAGGATATTTTCTCTCTTGCTGGATTAATAATCAACTTTCCTGATAGTTCATTTGTAATTCTCTTCTGGTTAACCCTTTGCAGGGTTCCCATTTTGAACTAAGCAGCCTACACTCTTCAGCTCATTGTAATACAAAAATAACAAAGCGTAGGCTAGCACATAAATGAGAACTAAATAGCAAGCTAAAGAGAAAAATTAAGAATAGATTCTCTTAAAAAAATAAAAGCTTACAAACACTTAAAGCAAGACTTCCTTTCTCTGAAAGACTCTAATTACTAAACCTAGTTGCTGGTAAAACAATGCATCAACAACCTGGGAGCTGTAAAGTCCAATGGCTCATACGACTGCACGCTCCCAGGAAGCCACAGCCCGACCTCTCATCTTCAGCCAGCGAGCAAGTGTGACACATGCCTGCCTAATTCTGAAAATAACATCTTTTATTAGTGAACAGTGTGCTGAGAAATTGCCACAGTTATCAGTTTGTGCAAGGCCACCCATCTGTGTTGTCAGAAAGCAAGAGCAAGAGTGGCCAGGAGTAAAAATGAGATAAGAGAGGCCCAGAATAGCTAAAAAGGGGAGTTCAAATGAGGTCAGAACAGTTTAAGATGGGACACCTAAAAATTATATATAACTTTTATTTTCAAGTATAAGAATAGTAAATTACATATATGTTATCAGTTTCATAAAAATTCAGTACAGCTCTGGGAGCTTTGTTGTGAAATGAGTAAAAAAATTATAAAACAAATCTGCTATAAGAGTTCAGAGGTCTCATATAAGAATGTGGAACATTCTGGAAATGCTCATCTAAACAAATGAGTCTTTAGGAGATGTATGATAGACCTTGGGATGTGGTTTTATTGTGGACAGAGGTAAGAGGAAAAGAAAAATAAACTTGTGTGGATGACTAAGGCATAGTTCTACAAAAATAAGGAAATAAAAAGGGGAGAAAAAAGGCTTTCTGAAAAACAGTACATTGGGGGTCTGGATGTTCTTGGAAAAAATATAAGGGGTGACAGCTCTATTCACTAGCAGAAATGCTTTCCTCATGAACTCTGCTACAGCTGTTTTATTAAATAATATGGCAGTAGTTTTGTTTTCTCTTAAAACAAGGGCACAGAGTCTCCTAAAGCTTCTGCATAGAGAATTTAAAGATGAGACTTTATCTATTTCCCTTTGCATAAGCATAATCCTATGGCTAATCTATTTTTACACAACTACAGGTCTCTGCTCTCTGTTCAGCAGTGCCTAATACAGTTTGTTGTAAACTTCCAGTATGTATGTGCTGTAGAATTTATGATAAAATGCCATAAAGTTTTGAAGCAAATTTATTTCATATTTATAGCTAATTTTATTCTATGTTTGAAGAAAAAACCTTTTAGGAACTCCAATAACGTGAGAAATCTACAACTAAATTTATTGTTAAGTATCACATCAGTGGTACTCCTGGGGACTCCTCTTCATGGGAAGAAAGCTTAAACAACATTTTCTAACACGTTGGATTGTTTCCCAGAGATGTGATGGCCTACAGAGGCAGTGCTGAACAAAGCAGGCTGGAATAGTAAGTCAGTAAACAACCCTCTTCAGAGGATGGCCACAAATAAGTGCAACTTTGTTTAATAAAGGCGAATTATAGTTATCCTTTGTTCTGTAGTAGGTGCATTATCTTTCTCTCCTGTTCCACCTGACTAAACTGGTAGTATCTTTTCTATCACCTGACTGAGTAGTTGGCTGGAAATAATGGAACCAAACAATCCACTATTGTTATGAGAGACAATGACCTTTCATGTCCTTGGAGCTCGCCATGACCTTTCATCTTTCCTATCCTCCAATGGTCTCTTCTAACAACTAAAACTACACCCCGTTAGGCTGAATTCCAGATTGTCATAAAAAGCCCCTTCCTTTCGAAACAAAACCAATTTTTACACCAAGGTGGTGGAGAAACACAGGTCCATTGTTCCCGCACAGATGGAAGTTAGAGTTACTAAGGCAACAGCTCTAATCCCTCTTTTTACCACCTTTTTCACATCATTGGCCTATCAAGTGTGCTACCTTTTAACTCATAAGCTCAAAAGCTGGTAGTCTAACTGACTGCCCTAATTAGCTACGATTTTCACAGTACAGACAACATGATGAGCTAATCGAAATTTGCAAAATAATGACGTACCTCCAGCAAATATTCCTCCTCCTGAGGCCCAGTCTTAGAATAACAATAATGAGACCATTATTAGAGGAGGGCATTAAAATGCTGCACTGCTGCTAAACAGAGAACTTAATTGTTCTGGTCTTGTCCATTGAATCAACAACCTATTGTTGTGGACTTGAAAAATAAAGGACTGGAGAATGGGTGCCATAATGATTGGTCTGTGCTGCCATACCAGCACTCTGTAGAATTGTTTTCCTTTTGAAACTCTTGATGGACTAGTAGTTTTGTTTAAAAGTAATATAAAAGCCAATTGTCTGGATAAAAAGTCCTATTTATTGAAATCTTTAGAAGCAGTTGCACGGATTTGTTCATGACCCCCGAGATAAAAACATAGGGACCATAATAATGCTATTTGTGGCGACCACTGCTTGCAGTGACTCTGCTTGTAGATAACGCTGTCCTGTCTAGCTACTGCAAAAGGAAGGAAGGCATTTCCTTTGCAGACAGAAATCATGGCAGAAGGTCAAATAGTGGACAGACCCAATTCATCTGTAAAAATGAGGATGTATTACTTAAAAAAAAAAGAAAAAAAAAAGAAAAGGCCAATATGTTTGGTCATCATTGACAATTCAGGGTTTAGGACAAACTGATAAAGGGATCTCTAATCAGTCACAACACAGGACTTTTTTTTTTTGCTAATTAGTTTTTAGATATTAAAAATGACAGAGCTTATTTTTTTCTTCACATCTATAGAATTATACCCTAAATTTTCTCATTTGAAAACTGAATAATATGCACCTTGAGATGCCGTGACTGAACTGATGCAAATTGTAGCTTACTGTTAGCTTTGGATAGTCTTTATTTAAATCTGGGACTAGGAAGAGACATCTAAACTCTCTGACATGCCTTTTAATCTTCAGGATTTTCTAATTTTTAAGAAATTAGAAACTACAGCTTTTCAAAAATGTTTAAAACAAACATGGTTTAGAGAAAAAAATATTCTCCCAAACCAAAAATCATAATTTTAGAACATAAAATCACTGTTAATTAACACTTGCCTGGATTCCTCTCTTTGCTTTCGCTGCATTAGAACAGTTGAAAACACAAGCAACAATAGATTTACACTTTGGAATGCAAACTAAAATCACATCTTTTTGTATTTTCATAGTTACAGCTCTTAATGCATCTTTCTAAACACAAATTGCTCAAAAATAAACTATGACTCTAGATTAATATAAACAATGAAAAATGTAACATTTGGGCTTGCAAGAGTTTCCATTGGTAATTTGCTATTGATTTCAACGGGAAAAAGTTTAAAGTTTAAATGTCTCATACCTATCAACATATTTGAAACCAAATTGAGAAAAATAACTATGAAAAGGGAAAATAGAATAGGAGAGAAAAACTTAAATGTTAATCCAAAAGGCATTTCCAGCAGTTCTAGGAACTGCTCATAAAATGAAAAATTTTCTTGCATACATTTGCAGAACACCTTTTCTTTAAACTCCTTTCTTTTGTAAATTGAAAAATGCCTAATATAAAGTAGTATTAAACTGTAAATAAGACCTCTTGCTTCATTCAATCCATGCTTTGCTTCATTTATCTTCATCTTGTTAGGCTAAATTAATTAACAATCTCTGTGTTGCACACTTTCTCTTTTCATTACATCAAATAATGGCCTGGATATGGGAGAAAACCCTCACCACAGGGATCTTGAAACACTACCTTGAGGAAGAGTCTCTTACATATGCATTGCTTTAGCAGTATTAACTAGTTGGATGTTATGATATTTATTAAATGGATCCTTCAATCCTTCACCACTGCAAAATAATTGGTCTGATTTTGCGAGAAACAAATTAAAAAATAAAAAAATCAAGGGCTCACTGTAGATCGTGCTTACAATTTGTGAGCCACAAGTACTAAAAAGAAAGAAAGAACCTAAATAGCTTTAATCAATGTTTTATTTAATATAAAAAACCTACAACTTGAATACAATCTCTGGCCAACTGTGTATACAGTCCCAAATATACTGATGTGTCAAATTACTCAAACTAAGTTGCCATATCATCTGTTTGTGAATGTTCTGTATATAATTAATTGAGTGTCTGGGGCAGTTTCATGGGTAAATCTCATTATTTAGATATTGTAACGGGGCTGCAATGTGCTAAACTGTTAGGCAAGTTTTCTTCCTTTAACCTACATTATGGCATCTAGAGCGAAAGGACAAAACAGTAAAGCCTTTTTTAATCTCACCCTGATCAAACAACCCTCTTTCTCCAATCACAGCTTTGTGCGTGATATCTTTCTGCTAGTGTTTCTTATTTAATTAAAACAGACACTGACAGAAGGACATGGATTAGGACTGTAATGATGCATTTACTTAGATTAATCGGAGGCTCCTTTTGGAGTAATGGCTTAAACAAAGAACAAAAGGAAATTGTTACGAAACAGCCTTTTATCCCAGGCAAAGGTCAAATTATGGGGTTTTTAATTTTGTCAGCCTCTGTTATATTGGATCTTTCTACTGGAACATGAGAAGTGCTTCTCTCCCCTTCACCCCCGAGCCAAGACAGTTATTATAATATAGCCATTAAAGCTGCAAATTAAAATGTCTGATTTTAAACCAGGTTGCTTAGCTTTCAAAACCCTCTAATTAGCATGTTGTGCATTGTTGTGAGGGAAAGAAACCTAACATGCTAATGACCTGCTGCCAGGTGACCACACTGCTGTGCAAAATAACACAGGCTCATTCAAGTAGCAATACCAATAACACTCAGCTCTCATGAATTACCCAGCTCCAGGTCTGATCTGCACCACATGTGCTTAAAGAAACAAGAGTGCATCCAGCCAAAGATCAGAGTTCAGTAGTCAGCACAAGAGATTGTTGTATGTTAACTGGGAAGAAGCCTGTGCCCATTCAGACACTGCGAGGCAGGAGAAAAGCGTTTGAAATCGCCATGGGCCAGGTGATAGCTGGGCCAGGCACAGAGAAAAGCACAGAATGGGAAGTTCTTCCCCTTCTGGGCAGAAGCTACAGATGCAGTTCTGTGCATCTCAAAGCAGACAGCCTCAGCTCAATGTGGTAAATTCTGCTTTTGGTCTTTGGTCACAAAACGGCAGCAATGCACAAAAACACCCCAAATACTGGTATATGTGTGCCCTTTCGCAGTTTACCTTTCATTGCAACAAGTTCACTAAACACATAAAATTAAGTTAGATTATATTTTCTTAAAATATGCTACAGGAGAAAGTCTAGTAATGCGTCTTCAAAGACTCAAACCAAATAGAAAACATTTCCTTAAACCTCATGGTACTTGAGGCTCTAGATTTTTGAATATTGGATTTTCAGCAAACTTATTTCATACAGAATTTCAAAAGAAAAGAACTCTCTCATTCCAGTGGAAAATGAAGCTTTAAGTAACTTCCTTTTTTTCCTAAACTGCAGAAATATTCATTAGTCTTCTGTGCCACCAAAACTGTACACAGACCCAATCCTCCTCCTGCCACGCTGTCCACATCTCTGGCAAGCTGAAATGTCACCCAACACCCAGAGGAACACAACCTAATACCAACAAAGAAGCAAAGCTTTGCCTCCAGTGCCAACACTGGGTCCAAACAGCAGCAGCAGAGGCAGCTGTTCAGCACCACAAATAATACCATCGTGGAAAGGCCAGAATCATTAGTAGTCAAGATTAACCCCACTTGACCTGCTTTTTACCAACAGTTGAGGGAAAAACTACTTTCCCCGTAGCTTGACATCAAGATCGCCACGAAGATCGCGGCCCAAGCCCTTCCAGACATACCAGCACGGCGCTGACAGCGTTCCTCAGAGGTCACAGGAGTAGGAAGTTGGATAAGATGTTGAACAGCTATGTGGCCTTGATGTCTGCTCATTCCCAGAAATCTCCTGCCTTTCTCAAGTGATCTCCAGCTGACTGTTAAGGGACAAAAATGACTGCAAAGTGTCTTTTCAGTACTTTTAAATCCTTTGTTGCGTTATATTTTGCTTACAAGTCCATCAGCCTGGAGGGAAGCTGCTGTGTGAATTCAAATCCCAGTGTCTCCAAAACTGCTGCTCACTCAATGAAAAACACAATCAAATTCCTCTGCAGATAAATTACCAAGTGACCAGCAAATTAAACCATATGCATGGTCCTTTACATATCATAATCTCAAAGCCATGTGTCAACACTATGTATTGCTTGTCTTCTTTTTACACAGATTGTGCCACATTTTGCCACTATACTCCCTTACCATGTAGTCCCAATCCTGAAAAACAAAGGCAACTTGCCTTGGAAAATATTAACATGATTACACGAAAGTCATTTACATGACCTACATAAAAAAGGAAACTACACTTATTTGCAAAGATAGAAAATTCAATTTACTTTACGTTCAAATTCCTGAGTTGCTTAAAAAGTGGAAAACAAAATATCAATAAAATTAGCTACATAACTACATTCAGTCTGGTTAGAAATAGTCTGAACTTCACGGTAGTCTACTACAACTTTGAGATATCACTGTCATCAGCCAGTACTACCATCTATTTATTTGTTTAAACTTCTGTTCAGCCAAGATAATCACATCTTAAGATACGTGAACCTGTTTTCACAGACACATGTATCATCCACAAGTGTTCTTTGGCTGCCTCTTGGTTGTTATTTTTTCCTGAATAAAACCACCTCTGTGAGACAGAAAACACACTGCTAAGTTTATTTATAAAGAAAAAAAAAAGAGCTAACATCTAATGAAAAACAGACTTTGTGCATAGTGATAGGTGGCTCTATCCTTTACAACTCACAGACAAGAAATTCTCGTTACTTTCCTTTGTAGAATTCAACCTCACAGTGTGTTTTAGAGGCATGTTGGTATGGCTACTGCATTGATATGCACAATGCAAGTACACTATTTCCCAAAAGTTCTATTTGTTCCTTAGAATATACTAAGTATGCCAACACTCTTTTAGTGAGTAAGTAATAAAATCTGCATTAGTATCCTACACAGAATGTGAATTCATGCTTCAAGATCAGAGCTGCTTAGATAGCAAATTATCTGCATCATTTCCCATTTAGCAGCTAGAGAGCTGTCCAGGTACAGTCTGTGCCTCCATGAATATGGTACTTCATATCCTTTGTTTTTTGCTGAATGTCTGTGTGTTATGTAGAAAAAAATGTAAAAGAACAGCAGTAATCTAAGAATCCAGTGCAGGAGTCTGACAAGAGTCAGGTTGTCACAGCAGCAGCTAGAGGCTTAGCCCAGTAGATACAGTGGTAAAGCAGTCAAATGCTACAATCCTGCTGCTCTAGTGCAGAACAAGGCACTGATTAGCCTTGGACACGTCACAAGTTCAAGTGGGTCCATTAAATTGCACCTCTGAGTAATTACAGTGCTCTGTCACATTGACCCTGGGAACTCTGGTGGCCAACACTGAGCAAAGACAATCTGCTTCCTCACTTTTCCAGCATCACTTTCATGCAGCTGAGCAAAAGTCACAATATGCTCTTCTCTGATGGACAGCAGAATAAAATCTACCTCTGGGAAAAAAAAAAAACATTGTCAAGTCATTGAAATTTCATTATGTAAGGAGATTTGACCCAAAGAATGGAAGAAAAGGGAAGTTCTTTAGTCAAGCAGCCCCCTAGATTAGTACATGGTATGTGTATCTAGGTAATTTAACCTGTACAGTATGGAAACACATATACATAATGGAACCTATATAAGTCATACAATGGAACCAAATTCTCTTGTCCAAACTAACAGCTTGCACAGAACAGCAATTTTCTTTATCTTCACATACCATGAAGGAAGAATGGTTCTTATCTCTGAGCACCAGCAGTTGCTCTCTGAGTTTGCCCCATTATGCACAACCTCTCTCAGTTTTTTCCATGTGTTCTTCTCTACAGGTTCCCTGCATCCTGGTCTGCCTGGTTAGGCCCTACTGGCATCACTGTATGCACAGCTTTTTGTGTCTGTCAGCTGAGAGAAAGCAAAACTGCCTGCTCCTTGAGTTTCCAAAACACTCACAAACCAGCTCTCTTTCAGCCCTAACTACAGGACCAAGAAATTTAGATATCTGAATTCAAGTCAGATTGCCAAATTCACCACAAGAAATTCTTTGTACTATTTAGCCCTTTTACAGTCCTAGATATCACACCTCACTCCAGAATTCCATTCCCATCTGAGCTGCGATACAATGCACAAAACAGAACTCAAATCCTTTATAAATTTCTTATTTGGTTTTTCACCCTGTGAATTTTTTTTTAAACGCCTGAATTACCATTGAGCTTCTCACCCAACATGTTAAACACTCTTCACAATTGGAGCCTTCATGTTTTGTATCTGCTAATTTTTTATGTCCTGGGGATAAACTAGGTAAATTATGATAGGAAAAAATCACACATTCAACTCCATCCTTCTGGTTATTTTCACTTGATTTTAATAAATAATTAAGCTATTATATACCAAACTGTCTTCTGCAAAAGAATACTGATCTATGCAATCAATCATTTTATAATGAGTGCCAGAAATTTGATAAACTATTTCATATTGTTATTGTGTATATCTATCTATATACATTAAAAGAATCTGTTAAGAGATTTAAATTTGTTGTTGAAGTCAGCACAGCTCAGAGATAGAAACCATCATGCATACACAATTACAGTGTCAGACTTACACCCACAAGATAACCACGTGATGAACTTCGATATCTCCTCATAAAATGATTCACTAGGCAACTTTGAGCACTTGGCCCACAATTTTCCCGCTAGTCAAAATTTCCCAATCAGTATTGTCTAATGAAGGAAGTGCACAAAGGTGCAAGGCCTAGTTTTGACTCAGTATCTGTCATGCTATTTACCTCTTTATGCCTGGGTTTACCTTAGTGTAAAACAGGTGAAACAGTATCTTTATAAATCACCTTTCTCTACTGTTTTGAGATCTCCTGCGGAAAAGGAGGAATGAGAGAATCTGAACCTCTAAGCAGTATGAAACAAGGATCACTGCAAAATGAAACCAAATAAATTAACATAAATGTTTGGGGTGGGGTTGCTTGGTTTTAATTGCATGGGTTGGACTCAATGATCTTAAAAGTCTCTTCCAACCTAGTGATTGTCTTTCTCTGAGGTTGGAGCTTTCAATACCCAGTCACAGCTCTACATTGTTTTATTACAAAGTGAATCAGAACAGACAAATTAATCAAGCCAGGACAGTGAGTGCACTCTGTTTACATGATAAATCCTGTCTTAGGTTCAGACTGAAATCCTGCTCCAGCTGCATCAGCTTTCAGGCTGACAAATCTTTCTGAAGCTCTGCCACACAGTGTTTCAGGCCTGGAAGGTGCTGCAAACAGGCACTTTGACTACACTGCTCAAAGTCCCAAATATCAAAGTTTCACACATTAAACATCCCTCAAAAGGTACACCTGTCACAGTTTAATGATATGCACTGTCCAGTCTTTGAGCATCAATTTTTTTCTGCCCATATAATTATATACATATACACCAGTTTTAAATCTTTAATTTCTAAAGAATGAAAATTAAAATAGGACCTATATAGAAAGAGAATACTATAAACCACAGCACAGAGACTCATTTATAGCTCACTGTCACAGAGCTTGGGGGTTTTGAAAAAGTGTCCATTTTGGTATATAATAATATTTCGGGATATATCTAAACCTTTGTGAAATGTCTACTGCAACACAGCTGGAAACTAAAGCAGTTCAGTAAGCAAAGTGATGCAAGTAAGTAAAACCACCTACATTTTCTAATTATTGTAATCAATTTTGCATTCCACCAAGCCAACTTAACATGTCTATAAAAGTTTTGCTGGTAACCACAGAGAATGAACTGTACAACAACCTGGTTTCTTCAACATTTGTGAAAAATATGATTATCCCAAATGGGTTTTGAAATTATTATCTCAAATAGGTTTCCATGACTTTATATATATATAGATGTGCACACCTATGCATGTGTGTGCATACAAATATATGTAATTATATATACCCATATGTATAGTTCCATTTAAGGAAAATAATTAGGTTGTGTTTTCAGCCTTTTTTTCCAAAGCTCACCACTTAGAGCAGATGGAAATACAAAGGCATTTCTCTGCTCTGGTACCTAAAAGAGGACACCACAAGGTGCAGAACAGAGCAAGGGCTGCATGTGAACAGCCTCGGGGAACAGATGCCTCAGCAAAGGAGGAGGCAGCAGAAATAAAGAGAGGAGAATGAGAATGGCAACAGCTTGGGTGAGCCCAGGAACTCCCTACAAAACTGCAGGAACTTCTGCCTAGCATCTGCATTTGATGGGAAAAGTTGGCAAGCACTTCCTTCCAACAGACTTCTTCAGATTAGGAAAGGGATGTGAGAATTTAAAGAGTTAAATGCATAAATTTATAGCAAGGTTTCAGACCATCCATATAGTGAATATCTTAAATCCTAGAAAGAAAGCACTTTTTTCCTTCAACCTACACCTTTTATCATAATGAAATACACAGTCAGCCTTCACTTGGTAAAATATTTGTGTTGCCATGCAGTTAAACAAATGTTTTTTCATTTTCTTTTAAAATAGCCTCCCACCCATGTTTCTCTAAACAGTGGCACATCAGTCCAGCTGCATAACATGTACAAGCTGAGCAGTGAAGTCTCATCTTGCCCCCACTAAAAGGGTCCTTTCCTTGTTTCATTCGCCAGAACACTTGGGGAATTAATAAGACTTCAAAAATAATGGAGTACATTTGAAAGGAATCCTGATTTCACAATATCTCCACATTCCACTATAACCCACAGCATCTGATCAGCATTCAGCATCAGAGTTTTAGCACAGGCAAGTGCAGGAGACCAATGTAATCTCTCTTTATTTACACGTGGATATTTCATAACTCTATTCAGTGCTCTTTTTCTTCTGTTTTTATTCTCCCTGATTCTTTGTATGAAATAGGAAGGACTCACAAAGTATGAGTATCAAATTTATAGTGGATGCCTGCTAAACCACTCATTATAGTCTTGCAGTTGTCTGCTCTGCAGTAGGGAAGATTTGCATAGCATTTAAATGGGCAAGATCTATACAATCTATAGTTAAAATATTATGTTTATGAGTTCTTCTATACCAACTAGTAAAAAAATAATATTTTATTCCACTTTAGGACAATATTTTAATGGAATTAAATGAAAAGGCTTAGTTCTGATACTTCTTGAAAAGAATCATGACCAAAAAAGATACAATTTTAGGACACATACCTGGAATATGATAAAGAAAATCTCACTATTTCCATATGAGGCAATATCACAACCAAAAATATATCTTGTTGAAAATTAAAATCTGAGCATATTCTCTTTTGTAATTCTTTCATCTGTGTGCACAAATAATACAGGAGCTTTGAGAAGGGAAAGGACGAAGCTCTTGCCTTTAATCCCCAGGGGGTTTTATACAGGGTTGTTTTTGTTGGGTTTTTTTAAATTATTCTACTCTCCCATCACTGGTGACCATTGCTCCAGCACTGAACTTCCAGCTCTGAGTTTGAACACATAGCTCCCTGAAGCCGAAACAAAACTTTTCTGATTTAGAACAAGGGACATTGGAAGTAGGGAGAAAAAGCATAATCTTCCCCTCCTTTTGAAATTTAGTGTCACCTCTTTTACAGAGCACATGACACAGCAACCTAGCCAGTATGACAAATCACGAGAGTAGCTGAGCAATTAAGATTACAGAAAATTATCGGATCTTTTAACAGCAATTAAATATTGTGTCACCTTCAGGGAGAAAGTGCTTTAAATCATATTTTACATGACATATTTGGTAAGACAGACAGCCTAACTTGTAAGGTTCTTCTGTTACAGACCATAAGATGAAATTTTGTGCACCTGATGTTTCTCCTCTCAGGAAGAACTATCGCCTAAGAGGAGAGAAATTCCCACTTGCAGGAAATCCAGCACATGGTAGACACAGACAGACAGAAGGATGGACGGAAAGAGGGTAAATATCAACAAGTAAAAGGACAGAAGATTACTTTGGCTGTTGTGCAACAGCTACAGAAAAAGAATTTAAAAGAAAAGTATTTTTTTTCTCCCCATGAAGTCCAGAGTACACATTTTATTATGGTGAGCACTGACTTAATTTTCCAAGACTCAGCCTGAGACAACAGCAGCTGACTACTAGCTCAGCAGTGAGAAGTCTAAAATTAGTATTTTTAAAAGTCTTTTTATTCTCATAAAATTTGTACATTAAAACTGACATTTTAAAAGGTTACTTCTGTGGAGAGGAACTAGCAGCTATCAAAATCTAAAAACACCAATCAAATGCAAACGTGTTTCAAACTAAACTCCGGATAGCGCAGACAAATCACCGTGCCAAGCAGTGGAGCAGAGCGGGCGAGAGCTTTGGGAAAAAATATAAATTAGGTAAATCTTCAAGTTATAGTATTATTGCATCAAAGCTGTGGTTTAGACATCCTAGTGCTAACTGCCAAACTGTCTGCATTATTCTACGTTGTTAGCCATACTAAGTGGATTTCCAACCACTTCAAAAAAATTATCAATTCCAATTGAGCAGGTTTGTGATAGAGCCAGAGGAAAAGGCTTTCTTTTAAAGCTTGCCGGCTCTATTTTTCTGCCTTACTATAAAATATACCTTATTTGTATGGATTTTTATATACTTTCAGGTAAGGAAAACCAGCTACTCATTAACATGACCACAAGTGTATTAAAATTACTTTCACCCTAGTCTTTTAGATGTAAGTTATTTTTTTATCTGTCACATACAGCTGTAAGTAGAAGAGACAAGTTAGTCCAAGGACATAATGTCTTTCAGGCTCTATAGCACTTAGCAGGTTACTGGGCCTCCAAGGCCTCACAGATTTAACCAAGACTTTTCACACAATCAGGTAAAGAGAGCTAAGCCAGTCAGCAGATGTCCCATTCAGATAACAAAGAGAATATTTTAGTGACAATGTGAGAAAACAACAGTAAAAATGGTAGAGAAACCCACTGAACCGTAGAGCTCTTTTTTTCCTTTACAAAGAACCATCGACTGGAGTTTGACTGTGACATTCACTGTAGCCCTCAGCAGAGGCAAAGTCAGTTGTACAGGCTTTGTCACAAGAGACCCAAAAAAGAATCAACTACAACAATGCTGGGCAATCTTCTATATTGTAATTTCCTCTCTGGGTTTAGAAGGTATTCATAGAAGATCCATTAAAACATCCCATTAGAGTATGAAAGATTCCTGTCATGCACGTCACCATTAAACTGATCTACAACATCATCCTTAATGATTCCATGGTCCTATTGCTGCAGCTTTCCTTCAGTTTCACCTCAACACTGCAAATTTCCAGTGTCCGCAAGTCCAAGTTAGCAATTTTAGAACTTTCAAACAAGAAATGGCTGTTGGTATCCAAAATGTCTACACCTACTTGCAAAGCAGTGAAGAGGTAAAAGCACTGTGGTGTGAACAAAGCCAGTTTTAGCATTTTTTAAGGTCACTTCAGTTCCTCAAGTGGCTCTTCTTAGAGACCATTACCTCAGCGAAGTACGCACACCAAACCATAATAATAATGGAGATAACCCATCTGAAGAACCAAGTTTGGGGTGTGGTTTTGAATTTGAATCAGGGAAAAGATGACTACACACTCCGTGTTCCTGCTCTTCTCTTAGGCCAAGTTTAAAAAAAGAAGAATACTTTTCAGCTATCTTGGACCACATTTCAATGGCAAGGGAACTGTGAATGAAAGAAGTTTACAAAGGGGACTGTTAAACATTAAAGTATAGTATAATCACTGTATGAATTAGTCATAGCCAGTTTAGGCACTGTCCAACCCACTTTCTAACCATCTGCAACAAATGTGCTCCATTAAAACAGAACCATATGGAAAACAAGCTAGCAATTAACACAGCTTCTATGCATACCTCTAATACAGCACAGATTTCAAACTTTGAGTGAAACTGACTGCTGAATTACTTCCATATTGCTGCTGTTTAGACCTTGGCAACACATATTTATCCTCGCTCACTACAGTATGTCATCCCAAGATACTGCTATATCATCAAAATAAGCATGAAAAAACCACCCACAACTGAGCCACTCATTGTGGTTTATAGCCTCTGTTAATAAAATATTTGCAGATCAAAGTATAACAGACTTTTTCAAAGATGTGTAATACATTACTTACCAGTCAGTATCAAAACAAATAGTTAGTGCAGGGCAAATCGATTAATTTAATTGCTGATATCTTGCACTACGGAACAAAACAGCTCCAGGTTTGAGCAGCTTTCTCCTCTCCCAGATTTTCTGAAGTGCTAGAGATGCTGCACTTAACACTGTGATATTTCCAATCCAAAGGAGACATGCAGAATTCCTAGTTCCAAAACTCAGGGCACTTAAAAATGCTCAAGGATAGTAATATTTTGGTTATTTTTCTTGAATAAAATAACAAAACTAGGATACGTCATCATTTTATCTAAGTGTAAAAGATGTAGAAAGGGAAGTTTATGATAAAAAAAACTTGCTTATAAGTAAAATCAAGTCAAAGTGAAGTGCCAATGCTCAGTATCTACTCTATGTCCCTTTCTACTCAGTCCATCCTTCGCCTGAAAAGTCTGGCTCTTTAACTCAGCCTGTAGACCTTTGTTCACTCAAGCTCAACAGTTCAGCCTGCAAGGTTTGGTCAGGGAGGTAAAGCCCCACAGAAACAGGTTAGGTTGGCAGAGGCCTCTGGAGGCCTCCATCTCACAGCAGCTCACATGGCTCAGGTGAAGAAAACTTAAACACTCTACTAGGGAAAAAATATAATATACCTAAATAATAACAAAAATCCATGCTGAATATTTATAATACAACTTTTCCAATGTAAATTAAGCTGCTTTAAAATGCAAAATATTAAAACTGGGGGGATTTTATACTTGTCTGGGCTTTTTTTAGTAACTGGAATTCTAGTTCAAAGCACCTGTATTTCCTCAGTTATCCAAGATGAAGATAAAAAATCTACAGGAATCATCTTGTCACAGATTTTACAACATTCCAAAGAAGAGATTCATTTCATGAGATATTACCCCAGTACCTACAGCACTGAAATTTTTGAAGCAACCTTTCACGATTCTAAGTCATCAATCTTTCCAAAGACCCATAGGAAAATATCATAAGCCTGGAAACAAAAGATTTAGAGGAAGAATTTCCTAGATTAATTTAATTCTGTTCACCGAGAAGTTTCTCCCCCATTAAGCAGAAAACAAGAAGAAAATGTAAAATAAGCTCCACACTTCTTCCTTTATGTTTTTCATGCCTTCAAAGGTTTGGCAGCAGTAATACACTGTCCAAGCCTAATACATTGATGAAACAATATAACTTAGCTATTATTATATAAGTCCACAGCTGCTTCTTAATTTTGCCCTTAGAATTATCAATTGTATATATAGACAATATGATGTGTGTTGATGGATTTCAATTACTAGCATTTCAAGTTGTGTAATTAGACTCCAATTTTCATTTTTTCCAGAAAGGAAACATCTAGAAAGCTTTCTCCTGAAGATGTTATTCCGCCTATTACACACCCATAGGCTTAGGCACATTTCACAAAAATAAAAGGATATAAACATGAATTGTTTTATAATTCACAGTTTGGTGAGACATTATCAGCAATACTTAAATACTTAATACAAACAATAATTCATTTAACTTAAAATTAAAAGGTACCGTTGAATGGGATTCTTAATAAGAACATTTTGGTTTAATAAAAAGAAGTTTTCAGTGACAGCCATATTAAACATCAGTTTGCAAATATGACTTTAAGTAAAGCATATGTATGTGTCAAAAACTGGCCTTCTGCCACTATATTTTCTACATTCATTAAGTAAATGATACCTAGCCAAAAAGTCCAAATATATTCAAATGGTATTAGTAATGCAAAAAATGCAATGCTTTGGAATTAGCACCTAAACCTCCTGCATCCCCCATAAATTCTGACTAATTAAATTCCTACTTTGTTATTCCTCCTGTTTTCCTCACAGCTGTTTTATATATTTTCACCTGTTTCACTTCCCTTTTTGTTCAAGCAACAAAAAAAGCTTAACCTTCCTTGATTGACAGAAAGGAATAACAATATTTAATTAACATCACTTCATATGTGACAAATCTTAAACTCCGCTCAGTCAATAAGGCTCTATGAAAAAAATATTCCCCCAACATTTTTAAAAGCTTTTTTAGAAAGCTCAGAACACTATGTTCTTAATTTAAAAGCACATGCCGAGTTAATTATGGTCTTATGCTTTGACCAAAAGTAGGATTTGTGGGATTTTCTTTTTCTTAAGTCAAAGGATTCAAAAGTAATTTATGAATGATACTGAAATAATGCACGAATTAGCTGCTAACATGCTGTTAGTTTCAAGTGTTAATATTTTAATTTTTTTATGTGCTGGGAGGGTCAGCATTAAAGTCATGCTGACTTGAAACTCTATTTATACTAAAAACTACATTAACTAAACAATCATGTTATTCTACAGTCCTCCCACTTACTTTTAGGTTATTGCTCTTGACTAGGTTACTTGCTTGGGAGATTTCTGCACAATTTCTGCCAATTCAAATATAGACGTTTCCAGAGCTAAACAAATCCTGTAACAGTGTCACACATACTCTCCCTAGAGTTACTCCTTTATGTACATGATGTTTAATTCATGTTCCCACATCTTTGCAAGCAGTTTCACTTCAGGTGTATACTACACACATCCTCGTGTCCCACTGTTGGGCTCTTTAAGCAACTTGGTTTACCATGACCTTGTCATTACTAACAAAGCAAATTGTTTTACCATGACCTTGTTATTACTAACACATTTCCAAAGGGGTCACAAATTGATTCACAGCACATTCTCAGGTGTGTGTGTGTATGCATGTGCACACAAATATAAAATGGCCACAATTCAGTAATGTTTATCAAAAGCATTGCTATCTGTGTCTCAATTGGATTTTAAAGAGCATCCAATTTCCTGTAGATTATTCATTCAAAATGTGATCTCAGGCTCTAACTCAGGTGGGATCAGCGTCACTTCTCTCCCACCCTGTAGCTGACCGGCAAAAAGGGCACTCAGGCTGAAGCAGCTTGTGGAAAAAAGAGCCATGGACAGTTTTCTCTCCCTACCTTTCCCTTTCCCTTTGTGATACATTCCTCAAGAGCAGACAGGGCCAGGCAGAGGCCAATAAAGACATCCTGCAAGGCCTTCCCTAGCTCCAGCCTTATCTAATCCTAGCTTGGGTCAGGACCAAGCTGAATTTTCCTGAATTTCTCATGCTATTTGACCAGTTTCTATATTAACTTCTTTTTTATCAGCAACAATAAACACTAATTACCATAAGCATTCATCCAATGTATTCTAACAATCATTTCTGTCAGTATAATTTTAGTAAGCTATAAAATTATTTCAGTGAGAGAAAGTTCTCTCAGGAATGGTAGAAGGAGTTCTTCTCTAACAACAAGCAGTGTGGAATATTAATATGCATAGGGTTTTGCCACAGCATTATGAATCCCTAACACTTTTACATCTATTCTGCCTACTTTATACCTCTTGCCACAGAAACTCAATGAACTGCATGTGACTAGCTCTCTGCAAGAGGACTGTGCTTTTAAATCAACAATGTGAAATGTGAAGTCACTTCTGCACTATCCATTCAGCAAATAAATATGATCCAAAAGTAATGTATTCTGCAGCTCATACTTCTACTGCATAATTTCAGAGAGGGTTTTTTTCTGTTTGGCCTATTTCAGGGTTTTTTAAAACATCTTCAGCATATTCAATCACCAGCAAGGTCGGGGTTGCAGAAAAATAACACGGTATTATGACACAGAATTGAAGGAAAGGCCATGCCCACTCACCCTCAGGAAGAGTATGGCTCAGTGACCAAAGAGAAATAATGCAAAAACAGTGTAAATTTAGGGACAGGAGAGCTGGGGACATCTAGTCTCCATGATGAGAAAAGGCACTTGGGCATCTGGAGGCAGGGACTGGGCAATGCAAGGCTGCAGCAGGTGCAGCACAAGCCTGTTAAAAGCAGTGTCAGACTGGGCATCAGAGCCCAGCTCTCAGAACCAAGACAGAAGTTAGGAAGAGCAGTACATCATAAATGCCAGTGCATCCACTTCTCTGTCTTGCTGCAAGAGAAAAAGCAGCTTGCCAAGTAGCAAGTAATGTTTCTACTTCCATCTGATTTTTTTAACTTTGTATGTAAGACACTTTTATACAGAAAATGTGCAAAACATGCATAGTTTTTCACAGAATAAAATGCCAGTATTACTTTAAATAATACTTTCAAAAAAAAGCTGCAATGACTGAAGTGATAGGAAAAATGATAGCTGCTTAAAAAACTCTCAATGGTCTCTCAAAAAACCAAAAAGATTTTCTATTTAAGTTTTCTACATTTTATTTTCTCTTCTTGCAATATCTGCCGACATAATGTAAGAACAGACATCTAGAATTTGTTACTTGTTGCAGTTTGTAAATTTTTTTTTCTAACAAAAAAGGAAGGCTCATGGATTCAAACTGCTATTGGACTTCTTTGGTCCATTTCTTTTATAAATCCCTTGTATTCACTTAAGAGATGAAACAAATTGAATAAAAAGACAGGAGGAATCAAGACCATGGTAGAATAAAGATGAAGGGACATAACTAAGGAGCAGAGAAAAAAGGGAGGGATGAGTGCATACTTAATGTCTTAGAATATAATAGCTCTAATATCTCAGTACTAATGTTCTGGGTGCCTTAATTCTATAAGGTATAAATTTTTATAAACCTGTATCAAAAGTAGTAATCACTAAGAGAATATCAGAAAATCCTCAAGAATTTTTCCCCTCAACTACCTAGTAGAGAAAGACGGCAAATTGTTCTAAAATATTTGTGATGGTAACCCACTCTTCTTTCACTCAATACTCCCAGTCTTATGCTTGAATAGATGAAGGAGAAAAAGGCTTATTGATTATTCAGTCAGTGATGTCTCTTGGATAAACAGTAAAAAGGTTTGCCACAGAAAATGTCTACAATGAACTCAAGATAATTAGGGGGGGAAAAAGCGACAAACAACTCTTCATTCATCTGCTAGCGAAGTTACTGCATTTCTAGCCCAGAAAAAGCAATTATTCAGACCTTGCCTCCTCTATTTCCTACATTGCTTCCTTCTTCTGATGAACAAGAGACCTTTCAACACAGATGTGGTAGTCTTGCTTTCTTTTCTGTTTTCTGCCCACAAGTAAATTTATTGCTCACGCCAGGTTGACAGCCTCCGAAACTGAAAGGGCTCAATTTATCCTGAGAACAGACTCTCCACTGGCCACACTGGCCTCTTCACACTGCCCCACCAGTCTGCACTGACCCTGACCCAGAAGGAGCCCGTGTCAGCAGTGGGCAGATGGATCAAGTTCCATTTCCATTCCAAGCCTCATACAATCCCTGAAGCTGCCAAAAAGCCATCAGGCAGTGCTGGTATCTCTGGGTCCTATGGACACCCCTGCGGATCTGAACCATCAGCTCACAGAACAGAGAATCTAATTGTCAAAATGTAACCAATACATGCCATTATTTACTTGGCTGGATTCAAACCAGAGGCCTTTGGGATGACAGGTTCCATTTCTAACTAAATCTTTCCTTTGCAATCCTATCCCAGGAGTAGGAGGGGTAAAAAAACAAAAACAAAAACAAAAAAAATACGCCGAACCGAACAAATTATGAAATCAGCATTTACTAGCACAAGGAAAGAAGAGAGCTCAAAAACTGAAGGTAGGTCATGAGCCCAGGCCAAACACAAACACTTATTTTTGTGTGTAATCCACTGCTGAAAGCCTTACCATGACATGTAGTAGGAAGAAAATCACTCTTCAGGAGCTTTCAACTGCACCACACTCACAGTTTTGTCAAGTTTGTTGCTAAATATCTGGTGCTCACTGTTGGAACTTAGCTTGCCTTTTTTACATTTAATAGTATACACTTCAAATGGAGCCAAAATAGTTACTGCAGAATTCAAGCTGAAGGGTTTCTCCACCAAAAAGAGACCTCAGAGAGAGAGGGACAGAGAGATTGCATCAACTTTACCTAGAGGTATCAAATATAAAAAGGTAGGGCAGAAAGGACAGCAGAGAAGTAGCTGCATATTGTTGAACACTAAGGCAGCCCATTTTCAAAAGATCTATGCTACATTACCACCTAGATAACCAATTTAGTGCCTCTTCAAAGCAGACAAGAAAACCTTCAGAGAGATAAGCAGAGAGACAGGCTGCCCAGGGAAGTGCTGACTCTACCTTTGGAGCTTTGGCAAAATCCGTGTGGGTATAGCCCTGAGTAACCTGACAGACTTCACATCTGACCCTGCTGTGAGCAGGAGGCTAGGCAAGAGACCTCCAGAGACCCCTTTCAATCTGAATTTACCCATGAACTTCATCTTCGGGGAAATACCAGAAAAACATGCCTGAAAAACATTACAACAGAGTGAAGGATATGAACACAGAGCACTCAAGGCACTAAATACTACCTGAATCATGAGACTTTTTATCCTGAAGGTCTGCACAGAGATGTATATTACTGCTGTGATGGTGGAAAAAAAAATAAATTTGTTTATATTATTCCTCTTACCATCCTCTCTAGACTCTAGTAAATGTTCTATTGCAGAACCATTAGTGTTTAAAGCCTTGAAGCCTTGGTGGAGATGCAGAGGATAACACAGGAGAGTACAGTGAATGATGAGTAATGTGGCTAATCCTGGTGTACAGACTGGAATCTGAACTAGGCTTTCAGGCAGCACCAGATGTTAGGGGATCTCAGACAGCTGGCCACAGCTTCCAGCGCCGTGTTTGCAGCAGCTACACAAGGCAGGCTGAGGAAAGAGATCTAGGGGGCATTGCAAGATCTCCCAGCATGCAGGAGATCTCTCCAGTCCTGGGAAAAAGCAGGCACCTTCACGTTCAGCTCCTTTAGGCATATGGAAAGGATAGAGCAGCAGCAATCCTGAAAACCCAGCCAATGTCCCTCCCGGTAGCTGTGGCTGCTGTGCACACACTGGCTCTGCTGAGTCAGGAACACTCCTTTGATGCTTCTATATCCATAGCTTGTTTTACCTTATGTTTTCTGCCCTTTAACTACTAATTTTTAAGTAACAAAACAAATCTCAGTGGGTCACAGGGTTGACCGGGTGGCTGAGTGAACAGAAACACCTAAGTTTGTGTGCTAATTTTTTTTACTTTTTGATGGGGCCATGCCCTCCTGGCATTTTGTTATTCAGGCACTCAGACCACTATCTTACATATTTTACCAATGGAGTTATTCACAAGATTGCCAGCCTTTTGGAAATAATTCCTCCTTCCACTGCAGTGTTCCACAGGGAGAACTTAGCCTTTATAGTGAAAACCCTAATGCCAAAATTTACTTTTTCAAATTAAAACTAGATCCAGTAGTCAAACTATTTAGATTTCATTCTGAACCTCCCTGAATAAAGTCTGTTGGGCAAGAATGCATGGAGCATTTATGACAGTATATCACTTACAGAATCTCCTCAAGAAATTCAAACTTCTTATGAATTGATCAGAAAGAAATTTCAACTTTAAAACCGCTCTATGAAAGTAGTATCTAAAATTTTTCTTCTCATTCTGTATTCAAATATTTCAATGTAAATAACTACTCAGAGTGAGAAGAACAGAACACATTTTGCAGTTAATCATTTGATACAGAAAGGACTTTGTGTAAAGATTTCCATACTGAGGTGTTGTCCAGTAATTCTGATCATTGCTGTAACACTGACTTCTTGTCTTGTTAACAAAAATTATGTAAACAAAAAACACATGTAAAAAGAAGAGCATTTAGCACTTGGTGGTATTGCCATAAAATAAACCTTCCGTGTTCCTGTATGATTCCACTGACTCAATAACCAATTACCTCGACCTTTATGCTTACAAGCTTTCTCAATAACTCTAACTTTGGTCTCTCTTCTATATTCTAATATTCCCTCAAACATCATTTCTGTCCTTTTAGTCTACCACAGAACACAATCTGATCTGATCTTCACTGGCCTTAGCTGATATCCCTCATTCACAGCTCTCCACCCCTTTTCAGGCAGCCACTGCTCCCTTTCCCCTCTCATACACCTACTGTTTCTATCCATTCCCCTCTTCTGTCAGAAACTCAGATTTCAGGTTTGGCCGAGCCTGATGGACCTCATGCCTTTACTGCCTCAACCCCCCACAAACTCCACCACACTTCTCCCTATAGCTAAGCAGTCAGCAAAGTTTTTAAGACAATTCCTCATTCCCGTTCTTCAGCAATGCGTCTGAAAACTATCCTTTCTTCTTTGCATCTATGGCTGAAAAGCTGTAAATGAAATCTTAACTATTCCAGAATCTTCCACTTGGTGCCTTCTGTCAAATTCTGTTTCTTGGAATAGTTGAAATTTCTTTTATACTTCCACGCATCTGAATTCTGAAAGAACACTTAACAAAGACAACATCTGTGTATTACAAATCTGGGACTCTTGAAGGACTTCACTTGGCAGTCCTGCACAAAATGAACACACCAAAATAGAAATTCCCAAAGGCAATATATCAAAAGTCATAAATGCCCAGAATCACTTGTGTGAGTTTCAGCGCCTATACTGATAATTTGTTGCCTTCTCCTTGGCAAAAACCTACCTATGCCAAGTACATTATGGAATCCGAAATTTACAGCATATGCATTCTGGTTTGAGTTAGAACTCAACAATGTAGTAGAAATGGAAGCAGTCATTGGATTGTCACAACAGGCCGGCATTCGAGTGGAAGAACTCTTTCACAGGACCTTGGTTAAAATAATTTCTTCCCTGTAATTTCAGTTGAAACTGTTAACCACTGAAGGCCTTACAGTACCTCTTTCCAAACTGTAAATACACCACAACACAGAATTGTCACTTCTATGGTACACATGTCCCCACATTAAAAACACGCACATTAAAACAAACCATTGCTCCATTCTCAGCCTGCATTTTGCTTCACAGGCACAGAGCACTGGAAGGAAGCAGGAAACATTGTGCTAACATGACTATAGTATTGATGAATAAAAACTATAACCCCCAGGCTAAGCTGCCAAATAAGTAGTGAATTAATTTCTGTAAAGTACTCCAATATTACAAAGGTGTGTTGAAAGGTGTCTGCTCATGTTTCAAATTAAACGCACTGCTGGTCAGCATTAGCACCTCAGCTTTGAACAGCAGCCATTTGCCTATAACACTTCAGGGGCTGGGAAAAACGGATTTGCCGTTCACACTGGAATAATTAGAACATGTCAGGAAGAATTAATTTCCTCATTTTTCAAAAGGATACACAGAAATTACCATGTTATTATATGACAGGGTCCCTTGGAGAATTGTATTAAATTTAATTTCTAGCGCAGCCCACACAACAAATTAAAGTCATAAATAAGATGGAAAGAAGCGGGACGCAGAGCATATGTTTATGGCAATGAGTGAAGCCAAGGGACCAGAAACAACTATCTTCATTTCATTTTATTTAAATCAGCCAGACACTGTGTATCTGAATGACAGCACTTGTTAATGGTGCTGAGATTATAGGCTCCTTAATTTTAGGAAACAGAAGCAGTCACTCAGTATTTGAAATGATATTTTTTTTTTCTACAATACAGATATTAGTTTTAAGTTGCTCCCTTTCAAGGCAGCTTCTCAGGGCTCTGCAGCGATGTGCAACTCCATAACACAAGATGCTCGTTCATTTGTAATTGTTTTATTTGGTCTTAGTAACAGAGAGATGATCCAAGAAAAAGAAGGGGAAAGGTGACTGGTAATTGTGAGAATTAAATCTTTGGGTCAGCAGAATATTCCAAGAGTGAGAAAGATGATGGGAATAGCCAGTTACCACCAGGATTTTTTTTTGCTATTTAACTGCAAATATCTAAAATAATTTTCTATTTTTAAGTGAACCCAAATATTTTGATGGTACAAAAGAAAAAATAATCAGAGAAAAATTATGCTTGTTAATATTCCGACCACAAGAATTCCAGAACAAGAAATACCTGTCCTAACAGACCTCAAACTCCTAGTCCCTCCTCTGACCCAGGGAGCCCTACAAAGTCCTTTTGTCCCTTCAGCAAAAATCTGTCACTCAGAAGGAGTTGTGAAAGCGGTCATTTTATACAGCACTGAAGTCAACCCAACTGCGCTTTAATAACATTTATAAAAATTTAATCAAGGTTTATAAAATATTAACAGTACTTTAACTTATTTTAATACCTCCTTCTATATTATTCTTTGTACATTTCAATTTTTAATTGTTGTGAAACTCATGAACTAAGATGTTAAAATCAGGCAGAATTACACTGAACATCCACTCCTGTCTCTATGCATCTGTAACAAGTAAAAAAAATTCTTGTTCAAGCTTCTGTACGTACAAATACATGACAAAGTCATTGAAATAGAGGATTTGATATCATTAATTTCTCTAATACAGGCTGTTGTAATTCCTACTCATCTGTATTATGAAACTGAAGCCTTCTACAATATTGTATGAAATAATCTATATTTAAACCTCAGAAGATTTTTTCAGGAACGCTTATGGTATTTCCCTTAACAGGAAACTAGTTACTCTGCAATTATCAGAAATTACAGGTGTGATAACAGGTGATAAAGAAAGTTAACAGAAACATTACAGATGACAAAAGGAATTGGCATAAAAAAATAGACTAAAGTTAATTTCTGGACAAGACATTAACCTTCCCTTGTTGATACCTGCAAAGTTTCTTTTCCATATAGGCATTTGCTGTGATACAGGAAAAAAAACCCCAGAGAAATCCTTTGAATACATTAATTAGTGCACCACAAACTGCCAATATCCAGCTTGCAACCATTTTATCATGCTTGTTAGCTCAACACAATCTTAAAAGAAAAGAGAGTTTGCACACTTTAAGAAATAGCTGTCATGGATCTGAGCACTCCCCTGGGTGTAACAAACTTTAAATAATTTGTGAATCAATTAACTGGCAACTCTCTACATAACACAGATTTCACACTCCCAGGTCACTGCATTATCAGCTTGATACGAATCATAACATTTTGGAGAAAAGTTCATAATTGAAATCATTAATTAATTTAACAGGAGCTTTTAGTAATGCATAGCACTACACAGCTGTAAAAGAGCAGAGATCAATTAGTTGTTTCTCTGACAATTTTCTCTACTTGGTGGAAAACTTCAGTTTGTGAAGCATATTACTTTCACAACCTTTTTTTAACTATTTTAAGCTCAAAACACTTAATACTATTATATATCATTTTAATGCAAGAAAAAAAACTCAGATACTGTGAGGAAAAATAAACTTTGCAACACCAGATATAATGTAGTAACCTGCATTAATTTGGAGTTATAAAAGAAAACAAAAATAATTATATTTAAAGGAGGATCAAATATGTTTTACAAAAAAACAAACATAATCAGGGCCTCAAAAGATTGACTTATGTTATTGAATTGTCATCCTTCTAACTTATCTAATAAGCAATATATAAGAAAGCTGCAGCACTTACATTTGAGAAATGCATCAGCTTTATAGGAAGAGAAGCATTTGCAAAGAGGGCAAGTTTTCAGCAGTATCGACTTGGTGACAGCAGAAGTACTAATACCTCTCCACAGAATTCCCTTACAATTATGGAAGACTAATACAGAATCATGAGAAAGATTAAAATAATGGAAAACACATTCTGCAGTGAGGCAGCCAAATGGCTTACTCCATCAAATTTGTTGAAGGAAAAAAAAAAAAATCTTTAGATCAGAAACTAGCAGTATGCACAAGGGAAAGAAAACAAGATAAGAGAGGATTTTTTCAACCATATAGACAAGCCTGGCTGTAAACCTAGATTAAACCAATTCGAACTAGAATTATGGCACACAGTTTAACTAGTGAGATAAATTAAACACTGAAACAAATCAACAAAAGATTCTTGTACATCTGCTTTCACTGTATGTTTTTCCAGTCAGGCTGCATCCCACAGAGATATAACCCTCTGGCCATAGCTAGGGGACTTTAGGGACAGTTCTATGCCTGCATTGTGCAAGTCACACTAAATAATTACTGCGGACCCTTAGAGCCTTAAAGTTATCAACCTCTTAAAGCTGGAGTTTTTCAAACATGCATGTGGGCTTTCACCACAGGACCTTCATGCAAGCACTCAGGGAAACACCACAATTAATATCTGGCCCATATTCAGATATTCAAAGCTGCTTTGATTAGTTTGTCCTGAAGGACAGACATCTAAACCTTTAAAAGCCCACAGTATGTAATAACTGCAGAGACTGATTAAACACAGCAATCAGTCTGGATGATTTTGTTCTAAATTTACTATCAGTGCAGAAGGATGAAATATTTTCAGTCCTCTAACTTTCACCTGCATTGTCTATTTAGAAAGTAAACTTAGCAGCAGCAAAACCTTCAGCTCAAGGGAGCTCTACTTTTATCTGAGAGCTTTACCCACAGTGATACAAATATAATAGGAAGAATAGGAATCCAATAATACCCATTTCAGTAATGTCTGGCACCTTTGGGGAAACCCCTTTGCAGGTCTTCACTCCTATATTATAACAGTAAAATGGACATTTTATGGACATTTACTCATATGGAAGCTAAGATGAGATGTGTTAAACAGCTCACCCAATGACACATAAATGGCAACACGGGGGTAATTTCAAAGTCCTGCTTCCAAGTCTGCTAAACCAGTTTAGCCTATGTTTCATTTCAACATCACTGCACACATTTTCATATACTAGATACAGGATATGTGATTTTAAACAGTATAGTAAGAATTTTATGAAGAAAGTGTAAGAAATATTCTTTGTAGCAGATGAAAAGAATTTTCCAAAATATCACTTCTCCTCCTATAAGCTTGACAAATGCCTCACATTATGTTTCAGAATTTAGATCAATTCATTTCTAATTAATGATCCTATATACAAAATAAAGCCCATTTCTTCAACCATCATAGGAACTTAATTAATCCTAAATACACTAAACTAAAATGAAATCTTGTCAGAAGAGTAAGGAATAATTAGATATTAATAAACATAACTATTTTAAATACTGAGAATTATAATTAAAAATTAAAGAAATAGGTTTTGTGCTTGTCTTCAGCTTAAGCTACCATCATTAAGAACTCATTTTGTTTTCATGTTTAGGATCTGATACCAGAGGACCTAACACATTAAAATCATATGCATACTTCTTATACTTATGCTTTTTGTTTTCATTGGACACATTTTCAAAATACTCAGTAGACCACGGGGTATCAATAACTCTCAAGCAATTATTAAGTAGTCCTCCTTATTTAACCTCATCACCTTCTGCCTTTTCTTTTTATCAATAAATTACTTTCTAAACATACCACCTAACAGGCTGCAAGGAGAATAGGGAGTAGAAAATGTTATGTGAATCAGATACCCTTTTGGTGATTCATATGGAATGGTAATGTTGTGAATCCATTGCTAAGTACTCATCAGATCATCTCTCAGGGCCCTATTAAAAACATTAAGTATATATTTGAACACGAGTTATTCTATTTTGAACGTATTTGAACACGAGTAACTGTATTTTGGTCTGACTCAAATCCATATCAATGCAGCCTTATGACAGGTTCAAATCCAAGCAGAAGTGAGCAGATCTTACTGTTTTCCAGAAACCTAGATAGCTCTTTCCTGAAACACCAGTGAGCATTGCTGCTTGCCTAATCATCCCTGGAGAGGATTAAGGAACTCGAAGCCTAAAGATAAGCAGGCATTGATGGGGATCTGAACCATCTTGGAAAGTAACATGCTATGCAACAAGAACTCCTGCCAACTCAGATGACTCTCCTAAAATCTAAAGTACAAGTACAATTTGAATCAAACAACAGCCTTCAGACACAAAAGGGCAGATATTTCAGTATTTGAACTCAAATGCTGGATCTCTCCTTAGCTGGAGGTCCACAGCAGGTGAGGAAAAATGACATGAAGAAATGGTTCACTGTGCTTTACAATTAACTCTCTGATTGGCTGTGTAAGTGTCCAGATGTTCCAGCTCCTGGAAGTGTGAGCATGGCTCCAAGTTAAATAGCTGAACTGCCAGAGATATTGGGAAGGCCTAGTACTGTCAAAGCTGAGGACAAATCTCTCACTTACCACCCTCCCTCTCCCTTTGCTGGTTGGAGCCCCTACCACAGATCTTCGCTTGTGCATCTTCCCTCCCCTAACAGATGAGAAATTCAGCTGAGCTGCAACAGCCTTAAGGGACTGGGAAATGGCACTTCCCATTCCAGTATGGATCACAAATGTTTGCCAATTTTTTCTTAAGAAACACATTAAATGCCTCTGGAAAACTGCAATTGGTATCTTATTCAGTCAGCACACTATCCTCAAACATTCTAGCATTATAACAATCCGCCTTTCACATACAGTGTCCTACAGGTTTGTGTACTGTCATCAAGTTTCAAGGATTACTGTTTCCCATTCCCCTCTACAATCAGCTCTAAATCAGTGCTAGTTCAGACATTTGTCTTCCTTACTCCCACCAAGGTCTTTTGAATCTCTCGTGAGCATCAAAGTTGTACTCCTACTCCATGAGAGTTTAGAGAAATGGAGGGGGAGGAGCTTTTTGTTGTGGTTTTGCTTTGATTCTAAATAGACCACAACAATTTTGTGGGGTTTATTATTTTAGAGCAGTGTTTAGTACCTTTCTTGCACCAGGTGACTAGTTTAGAATATACTTTATAAATAAAATATAGCAACATTTAATAAAAACATTCCAGGAATTACTACTTGGCCTTAATCTTATTCAATAGAACAAAGTTCCTCCCACAAGTTCTCATGTCTTCTTTATGTTGTCCATTTTTCTTTTATCTCATACAGTTTTACATTTCTTTTAATTCCACAGCACCAATGAACTTTCACAATCTCATTTTTAAAATGACTTTGCTTTTTTCAGTATTTTATAAATTAATGTATAGGCAGCTCTATCAACCACTCTCAGCCTTTTGGGTCTGAAATTTTCCTTTTAGAAAGATTTAGGCCAAGCAGGTTCCCTTCCTTACAAAATGAGGATGATATGAAGGACACGCTGTAACTCAGAATGCAATTTCCTCTTCAAACAAGACATATTATCATTTGGCACGTTTCATTAAGGCACCACAACAAAAAAAATCTGTGTCATAGAAAACAGGCTCTCAGTTACTTCAGAACTCAGAAATACAGGAATACATGTCACAATGGTTACACTTGGTTAATTAAAAGTCAAGATTATTTTAAAGGTGATATGTTCCCTTATTTGTTACAAACTGCCCTTTTGATACCATGGAGATGAAAGGACAATTTTAACAAAGACAGCTCAGAAAAAACCCACCTACTTCTCCATGGCTCTTTTATTCACAGAATGTAATGGTCAGTAGCCAGCTGCCCAAGCAGTAAGAATATCAGCAACACAGAGCAGATCAGCAAACCAAAGATCAAAACTTGCACTCATTTTCAACTCCTGAGAAAAACAGCCAGGGAAAACTGTCAAGGCATTCATCTAGATGGCCAAGAAACACCAGTATGGAAGGGGTCCCCAGCCCTGCTGACTTGTCCTTCACAGCAAATTCCTCGTTGTGCCAGAGTTCCTCTACCTGTGGGTCATGAAAAACAAACCCTGTACCCTTACCTGAGGGTTTCATACTTCCCAAAGTCTGCCTTGCATTGGACAGGTATGACTGATTATTAGAAGTTTGTTAATAACTACAGAACAATTAAATCATTAATAGATCATTCACTGGTACGAGCTATGAGGGTACCAGTACTCCGTAGACTGCTTATAAAGCTTTAAAACACCCACTCTCTCTTTACAAAGGTTTTAGACACGTATTATCATGGGTTTGTTAAAAAAGTCTGCCAAATTGAGTTTTAAGTGGAAAAATAGGTCCTGAAGTACAAAGATTTCTTTAACTTCAGGAAAGAGTTTGTTTTCAAAAAAGAAATTACATTAAAATTCTACTATTGTTACAAAACTGACCTGTAATTCATAATACAATACAGGCTTTTTTTTCTAATAATGGGTTTCTCCTAACTCTTTTGATTATTCCCTATTGTGGGGCTTGTGGTGTTTGGGGGTTTTTCTAAATTATTTTATTCCTATATTATTTAAACATGTGTAAAATTAATTACATCTATCATACAAAGAATTCCATTAATCTTTTAATTTTCATGGGACCAAAAATGTTCTTTAGTACAATGGGAGGCTTTTATTTATTGTGTCAAGTTTCTCCCAAACACAGGCCTGACTGAATGAAGCAACGGGTCTTGTATAGAGTTTATTTATGGGGGAGCAACTGTAAATCAACTTTAGAGTGCTGTACTGCTCCAAAATGGCTGGTCTGAAATTCACAAAAACATTTTCCTGGGCTTTTCAAGAAAAATCATCCCAAAGTAGCCACATTGCTGGTGACTAATGATGTCCTCAAGGGTAAATAGCAAGTATTTTAAAAGTTTACTACTCTCAATGATTTCTTTTTGTCAGACCTAATCTCTGAAGCAAACTCGAGGGCTGTCACATGTTTGTTAGAAAGATACTGCCTGTTTCAGAACTCCCACAGCATTAAGTAGATGTCTCTGGAGGTTCCTTTATGCATCTAAAAATAATTAAATAAAATATCGCTGGTTTTTTTTTTTATGTTCTCTCTGTGCAAATTTTGAGCTTTTCAATCACCTAAATGTAATAGAGCCTGGTGTGATAGTACTAAGAATTCTCCCATTTAATGTCTAGGAAATTGCAGGAAGTTTATCATTTCCTTTGATAATCTGCTGTATTTCCCTTTTCAGGACATCCTGCAGAATGTAATGTTCACAAGCTGCATTTTGTGATGAAAAAATTCTTCTTACACTAAACTAATTTTATGCCAAAAAAGAGCAATTACTGGCCAAATTCAATGCCTCAAATAACTCAGGACTCTCCTTGTGCCTTATATCATTACTCGCTTATGTGGATCATTTGCAGCATGAGAATCTTCAACAATTTTAAATTAATAGATAACTGTACACTAAATAAGAGACTAGGACAAGATGCAGTACACCCCCATTACTGCACCTGCATTTCGGCCCAAGTGACCAATTTCAAGCATCAAAATCTCATAAATTCACACACAAAATCTCACAAATTAGCACAAGATCTGCTTTTCATGCCACAGGCAGAAGTTTCACATCCCACAAAGAACAAACACAGAGAAGGGTACTTTCGTTAGAAACAGGAAAATGTAATTAATTCAAAGTCATATTTTGACACAAGCAGAAGCGTCAGATTCACATTTTGGTAAAAGAGGGAACAGTCTCTCAAACACATGTAACTAGTAAAAAAATGTACTATTCACAGCCCTCAGCTAGGAGATTTACCTTTGGAAATTTTGTTTCAAAACTGAGACTGCTTGGCTGCCAGATCTTTGCTTTTTAACAATAATGAGGCCTAAGCACTCAAAGGTAGCTAAAATGCAAGTACATTTCTGCAAACCGTAGATTAGCACTTTCCTCTAGCTGGACATTTTCAAAATGAAATATTTCAGTATTTATCAGAGCAAATAAAGTTTTGATAGAATTGTTATTGTATTTCCTCCCTTTGAGGAGATTGTTCAGCCAATAAACATAGTCATTACTAGCTTTTCAATTCTTTGTCCATTATAGGCGTGGCCTTAGAGCATACAATTCCACAGATTCAGTCTAATTTCTAAGGCATCTACCAAATATTTCTTCATTTCTGGGAAAAATTCAGCTATTTGACTTGTTGGCTGGCACAAATGGCTTTCAGACATGATTCTTCCACGTAGCTACTTGAATTTGTACTATGAGCTAAAATGATATGAAGTAACCAGGGCTGAGCAATTTTATCTTTTTCTTCGAGAACTTTGTTCTCTGCCTTGGAATATTGAAGTATGATTAATCAGGTGCTCTAATACAAGCACCTCTGCTGTTATAGTGTCTTACTATTCCTAGAAGTTTAGCTTTAGGGCAGAACATCATGATGCCATCTCCTCTAGACCTCTTGCAAATGTGGGATTTTTGGGGTTGCATTTTTTGTTCAAGCCATGACAGAATAATATAAGAAGAAGAAATCTCATGTTCTACACATTTTCAAAGAGTCTTACATCTCATAGAAACACAAACGTTTGGAAATTCAAAGTTTAAGGGCACAAATTTGACAAGGCAAGAATTATTCTTTTGCTTTGTTTTCCTTCGAGAGAGAACTGTTCATTCAAGTTTTTAACCCTAGAATTTAATGCAAGTTTTTCCTGTTAAAGACAGACTTCTCACTTGCAAAAGGAAAACATGGGCTTTTGCAAATGTAAAAGCTGTATCTTTGTGAAGAATTTCCATTTAAAACATCCCATATGAGTCCATAAAGTCAATAAATATTTTTGGCTTGAAGCAGATAACAGATACATCCAAACAATTAGAAAAGGCCAAAATATATTATGCAAATCAGATGTATTTAGCATGAACTGCCTGCAATTTCTATATAAACAAGTGATTAGAAGGTTCCCTTCAAAGGCCAATGTGATTAGCAGAAAAACTTCACAAATTCTCTTGCTGCCTAATGAAGTACATGCATTTTTTTCTGTAGAGTTATCACAAGTTGTATATTAGCTATCTATTAAAGCAATTATTATAACGATGACTTTTGTTCTAGGATCTCTTACAACACTCACATCTAGATCTGGTTGTCCATGATCTAGAAAAAAAATTTTACAGAAAAAAAAAAAAAGGTGAGAAAAAAAAATAAGTCTTCATCTTGGGCCACCCACGGAAAAAATTATCTACTTGAATACATATAACAATGGTTCAAATTATAGACAGCAATAGGCTGAGAGACTCACAAAAATTCTCCATCCACACATACTGAAATATTTACAGTCAGGCATTGATAACTCTCTAACTCAGGAGCAATTACAGAAAAATTGAACTGGTTATTTTTCAGTTTACTGAACTAAGACTTCTTTCTTTTTTATCCTGGAACTCAACCACAGATGTTTCAAGAGACATTTTGCAGACAAAACCAGGCCAAGTAACACGTGTGAAGGATTCATTATGGTCTATGGAGTAAATAAGTTGGAATAAACGTTTACATGGAGCAAGACCTAGAAGGAGCTCATATTTCCTTGTTTGTATGTGTTTTAGTCAGACCCTAAATGTAAGCTGTACATAGTTTTTTGTGGTTTCATAAAACGTTGTTAAACTGTCCAGCCTGGTGATAGGTACTATATGATGCTGCAAAAGGTTTACTGATCTCAAACTCTTACTACTCTAGAAACAAACAATCAGTTCCATCTGCAAAAGGCAGCTGAATAAAAATAAAACCTAAATTGTAGCAGAAAGGAACACGTAGGCAGCAGGGGGAAAGGATCAACTGCCACAATTTATTGCTACAGTATAAATGGTGCGGCAGCTTTAACATGGCAGGGCACTTACAGTAATATTATTCTTGTTAGAGCACTGCTCTGTCAGAGAAAACAAGAGTTCATTCACAGACATTAAACACAGAAGGAAAAAAAAATGTGGGGAAGTGATTTGTACTTCATGGCAAAATGGTATATCCTCCCCTTTCCTGTTTTGATCCGTCCTGGAACATACCAGTCAACTATTGAATGTAGTCCACTGTTCAAACACAAGATTAACTGAGATGCTCCATGGCAAGCAAATAAATTTGTTTCCAGTGGAATAATTATTCTTATAGAATGTCATCCTCTCTTACAGCAGAGAGAGGCAGGTGATGACATTCAATAAAATGTGATTTTTATTCCCATTTTCTTGACATGAAGAGATGTATGACTTACTCAGCTCCTTTGAAATTCATGCTCTGAGGTCATGTCTTTTCTTTTTTTTTAGAATGCCATCACTAACTACATAATAGTTAAGTGACTAGGAAAAGTGGGAATATTATTTTCCATTCAATGTAATCCCACATAAGCATATGAAAGAGCAGCTATTCATGTAATGGGCCCAGCAATATTGCAGTCTTTGTTTCTGTATTTTCAAAAGCTAATCCTACCTACATTTGAGCTACTTAGACATATCTACAGCAAGTTACTATGTGACAAGTGTTCCAAATATGACAAGAGCTATTATCTGTAAAGAAAAAACAGAATCTATAACTCTTTGTACCATCTAATATTCTTTAGCATTTCAAGTAATTAGCAGCTTATTCCAAAAACATTTGAACAGTTAACAGATTTGATACCTATGGTTAATCCTCATTAAAATTACGATTACATGATATAATTACATGTAAATAAGAAAAATGAATTCAATATAACTCTTACTCTTTTCAATGTTGGGCACTATGTTGGGAATCATACAGTATGTACAATTAGATTTATACTGCTAAGCTAAAAATATTGGTGAAGATCTAAAAATGACGAACAGTGCCTTTTAAATTAATGTCTTATTAGTTGAGTGAAGTACACTGACAAAGAATAATTTATGCTTATTCAAACTGCTCTCGACATCTTCAGGTGTTTCCAAATGAGCTCACAGAAGAGTGATTAAATGCATCTGATAACAAGCCACACATTGCTGAAATTACTTACCGCCTCATTTTATGATTAATTAAACATGTAGATTAAAGTTGCAAAAGAATTTAGATTAATGAGCAAGTTAAGTCTTGCTGATATAAGTGAATTGGGAATTGGATGCTCTGTGGAACTTTATAAACATGCATTTTATAATGAGTAAGACAAGGCTACATGTTGAATCCTGGCCACAAGGGCCTTTGACGATGCAGTCTTTTTTAACATGGTTTGACAGCTTTCAAATAACATTCTACTATAGACTTTAAACTTTGTGCATTGCTGTAAAACATGAGACTACATAACTCATGTATTAGGAGTACGATTATTTCAAAGCTCTCCAAGGTAATGACCCCCTGTAGCAGCAGCTGTTCAGAAAAATTACAAGCTCGATTGTTATTTTAATCAGAGAGAATTTAGTAGTTAAAAGCAGTTATGCAACTAGTAAAATTATACGACACTCCATCAGTAGCCTTATAGCATCTTTCATAGTCCTGTTCCTCCCAATTCCCCTGCCAAAAAAACCATGGTCTTATTAGTAAAACAGGGTGTTCAGTGATTCATGAAAAATTAAAAGCCATTTATCATGTCTGGTTTCTGTGCAAGGCAAGGTAACGTTTAAATTTATGATTATTCTTATCAGCTCCAAGTGTGTGTCAAAATATTTGCTGGGTTTGCCAAGTGTCCATTTTTTCTCTTTTAAGAAGACCTACACCTAATCCACCCAGCTTGGTCTGCATCAGAAAGCCAAGTTGGGTGTCTTGACTTTGCTGGGCAAAAGCAAAAGATCACTCATCCAGATGTGCTTTGCTTTGTACAGGATGCTGAAACTTATCTCTGTGTTTGTGTCATTTATAAAACTTTCCTCATCTACTGCATCAAATGACTCCTGCACACTCACCTGAGGCCCCTAAATCATATGGTTCTTATTTTTAAAATTTGGATAAGAATCCATTTCCTTAGATATGTCCTTTCAATTTACGTGCTAACTTCAAAATATTAAAGCCCTATCCAACAAAAATCAAGGACAACAAGAACAAAAAAAGGTGCATATAGCACAAATTGCTCATGAAAAATATTAACCTCAGGTCACTAACATGCCCATTTTTTCTGTGTACCAACAGAAGTACAATGCCTTTATTTAGAGTTCCACAGCAGAGCACATGCCTTGAATACTTTGACTCCTTACTGATTCACTATAACACTTTAGCAGAGGTTAATTATCAACCTTCAGCTGGACTGATGCACATCAGTGTATCATTCAGAACACCACGACTGCCAGTTCCTACTTACTCTGTGCAGAGTGACGCTCCAAGATCGTGTTGACTGCTCTAGGACTACAAGCCTCATCTGATTTATTAAAAGTAGGTGGTGATTGTGTCATTTAGGGTCAGGCCTATGCTGGATCCATAGAATCAGCCTTCTTGATCTGTTTTCTAATTGAGTTTAAGCTTTTTATATACAATTACTTGTGCAATATATTTGAAAGTATGTTTATTAATCAATAAATAAACAATCAGTTTTGCATATGCAATGTGATGATCAATTCTTAGAACAGGTTCATCCCATTTGCTGAACAACTCTGCCTCTACCTATGCATTTTAGTGCTGTCTGCCAGGTTCTCTGGCTTTTCTTCAGAAGACACTGCTTATTTCATTAACCATATTTCAATCATTTCTGGCTTTGCAATGTAGCAGGTTGTAGTCACATAAAAGCATAACATTACTAAAATGTAGTAAATTTGACTTGTAAGTTAGGGGACTGGTCTGTTTTACATTCAACTCTCAAAATGCTGGGACATCTGTGCTCTCCTGTTCCAGTCTAGGTCAATTACATCACGGTCTGAACACACTCCTAATATAAAAATGTCACTATATTGCAGAACAAACTAGAAGCAACAAAGTATGAGCTGAAAGAAGTTTTCTTCACAGCGTGCTGAACATACTAATGATAAAAAGTTTCATTTTCTTCAAGGGGAAAAAAGTTTGCAGTCAAATAAAATGGCTTTGCTGGTCAATAAATGCAAGTCAATGGCAAATCCACAGTAGTGACACAAGGTAGATTGTGGGTGTTTTTCTATCTTTGATATTCAGTGAAAAAAAACCCTCACAGTACATCAATATTTGATAGCAGATAGCAAACACATGTTCTTACTTATTAGAAAATTGTCTAACCACAATGAATTTCATTATCCAGTTCACTTTTTCCATGTATTTTTTGTGCTTCCCTGTCATACTTATTTAATGTATTCTGCTAAAAGAAACTTAAATGTTTAGGTGCAATAATACAGAGTAGCACATAAAATTTTCAGAAACTAATACCCCAAAAGGTTTTAAGAACACACCAAAGTACAGCACAAACAAGTGACAATTAGCCACCCAGCTTGGAGTTCAAAGGAACAAGTATCGAAAAGGTAACTCTCAAAAAGAAACTCAAAAATGAAAGAATATATTAGCTTTCCCTAACTTTTTTTACCCAACAGAACACTTTTGATCCCTTTCCATAAGCTTACCACCAAGGACTACATTTCCTGGATTCAGCTATTTGCTCAGAGGGTGAGGCAGCTCCACTCCTCTCCCTGTCACCATAGCACACTGAAGCTGCACTCAAAACAGTTAAAAGAAGGAAATAGAATCATTGCACAAACGGGTTTTTAAAGAGCAATCCAATCTCCACTGAAGCTCTAAGCTTCAGAAATACTATGCAAAAAGTAGTTAGCTGGTTAAACTTTGAATTAGTCACGTAGCAAAGCTCTGCTCATCCTATTTTCAACAGCAAACCCCTTGTAATATATTTTAAAGGATCCTAAATAAGAAAATTCAAATTTAACAACAAATGAGAATTCTCACTTGAGTTTTAAAACAAGTGGTTTGGACACGTATAAGCATTGCTGTTTTAAACTCGCAGAAGGATTTAGATTCCTGAATTGAACTGAGAGGAATTTTTCACGTATTCCAGCATTCTCTAAAACTTATTACAATGACCAGGCTGGCTTCAAACTTTTGTGGAACCAAAAGCAAAACTCTGACAGAAATCTGCTGGGATTTCTGGCAGAAATTATTGGTCACAGAGGTCCTGGTAGGGCCTGTTGTCAAGGTTGTCCGAGGCAGGTATCTGAGGCATTCCCTAGATACGCACAGTGAAACTGGCATTTTGAAACTGATACTGTGGTTATTAAGCCTTCAGATACTTTAGAAGTGCTCTGGAATAAAATATTCTGTGGTCAAAAGCCGAGACCACTTTTAACTCTGCAGCTACTTCTCCCCTTCTGTAAGCAGATTACTGAGACACAAAAATTAAAGCATGCAGATGAAGTATAAAGATATACAAGAACTATAAGAAATATTTTTCCCTGGAGATTTGCCAGTGGAAAATGCTGCTAACTTGTCTGTTTCTTCAAGAGCATGTCCAGCAGATCCCATCTACTGTAGAATGATATGTTCTCACAGACAGAAAAGATCACTTCAAAGCTATCAGTCAGAGCTGACTACAGAGAAGAATCCTCCTACTCAGCTGTTCTCCAGAATCATCTTTCCAACATGTAAATATGAACAAAACATTAACTAGAGAATTAATGAAAATAACTCTGATTTATAGTCCATATCTGATTTACACACATACCTTCTATTGTAAGAAAACAAGCATTGAGAATTAATACCTTTTCCTTTTTTTTCCTACCTCAGTAATTGCACAGAAACTTTGCTAAAGGCTGTACCGGGGAATATTCCTGCTTTTTTGTGTCCAATACCACTTGATAGAGCAAATCAAAGATGTAAAACAGTTTGAAATTAATTGCCTCAAAAGGAGATGCCTTCACACTCTAATATAAAATAAGAAGAAACTTTAGCTGGAAGGAATTAAGGAGTGGCCTTTTAAGTCATGATTGTACTAATACATGGAACAGATACAAATTTCTCCTGCTGGCAGTGTTTGTTTGCATTCAGGAAGTGATGTTAACACAGGAAAAGTTCAGTATGGGTGACTAAAAATTGGACAGAAAAATGTGCATGTGCCAGTAGCACATGGAGACAAATAGTCCAAAGAATGCTCAGATGATATTTGACGTTACCAGCACATGAAAAAAAACAGACTGCTTTATATTTAAAGATTAGAACAAGGGTGACAGGTCTAAGCTTCCTGAGCTCTTCATGTTACTGTCTCTCTTAGCTTCCCATATCCATCCAGAATTAACCTTAAGTGTCTCCCTGTACAAGTGTAAAAATAGGAAAAAAAGAAGGAACATCTGCATATTTGACCCCATGACACCACTGACATTTCACCAATTTTTATGAGACAAATAAATGAAAAGGGTGACTTCACAAAAGTCACTTTGATACTGTTTAGAGGTATAAAGCTAAACTTAGATTAGGCAAATCAAAATAATTCTATTGAACTTGCACTGGTAACACCAAACCCTCTCAGCAGTGGTTAATTCACCCTGTTTGTTGAATACAGATGTATTCTGCTGAAAAAAAAAAGCAACCTTTTAATTCTGTATCTTTGACTAGAGTCAATATAAAATGCAAGAGAGGATTCTCAAAGCTCTGTATATGAGTTTCCATTCCTGACTGGGAACTCTGAGTAAAGCTATCACTTCCCTCCTTTTAAAAGACCTAAAGCTAGTACTATTAAAAAAAGTAAAAATTAATGGAAGATACTCAGATATCACGGTAATGATGGCAACAGTAAGTACTCAAAGACAGTTAAATAGGCTTATGGACTATTACATAAGTGCCTTTCAGAGTTTTTCATCTCACACAAAAAATTACAAGGTGGGGATATGGAAAAAGAAGCAAAAAAACAGAATCTAAGGGGAAAAGAGAGCTCATTGTTCCATTGTCCTCACAAATCAACATTTTGAAATAACACTTTGTTACAGAGCGCTCTTTTTTCTCCTGCAAAGTGAGTATTATTCATATTTATCTGAAATCCACCAGGTCAGTGTGAGATACAGTCAACAAAGAAAGACATTTTGGAGGGACACCACTTGTTGCATGTTCCTAGGTTTTAACTTAAGCCAGTTTGATCTTCATTCTGCTCTCTGCTGGGTATTCAGAGAGACAGAATTGGACTTTATTATTCCAGAAAGCCACACATCTCCTATGTATGGCAGAAATTCAATCTTAATGGATCCCACAGCAGTTCCATCAAGATACTAAATAAGAGCGAGGGAGAGCGTGGGGTTGTCAAGCACTACAGATGAGTGCTCTGGGAGCAGAGAGCTGCTCATCCACCATGTGTCACAGGCTTTTCAACATATTTCCATCTTTCCCTGGGATTAGTTGAAGAATGGAAAGGAGAGTTTGGCAACCAAATATATGCCTCTGCTTAGAATGAGGACGGATTACTTCCCTTATTTCATGGGCAGGAAAAGCCATCCATCAGGATGACAAATGCAGTACCTTTAAAGGCTCACAGCCACTCTCTGAGCAATTCAGTGGTGCTATTGTGAACTCAATGCTACTTTCCTGTTAATTTGCTTTAAAAAACCCAACAACTGCTGAGGACATCAATAATAATGCTTTTAATAATTACCAAACATTATGTAGAAACCTTGGAGGAGCCTTCCAGTATCTAAATGGGGGCTACAAGAAAGCCAACAAGGGAGATTTTATAGGGGCCTGTAGTGCTAGGACACAGAGGAATGAGTTTAAGCTGAAATAGAAGAGGTGTAGATTAGATGTTAGGATGAAATTCCACTGTGAGGCTGGTGAGGGAGTCAAACAGGTTGCCCCAGAAGCTGTGGATGCCCCATCCCTGGCAGTGTCCAGGGCCACGTTGGATGGGGCTCTGAGCAGGTCTGGAGGGAGGTGTCCCTACCCAAGGCAGGGTCTTGGAATGAAATGATCTCTAAGGTCCCTTCCAACCCAGGCCATTTTATGATTTCAATCCCTCAAAGTGTAAGTAGGTTGACTCAAAACTGAAAGAGGAATGGCACAGAAGGCCCTGAATGCCAGTTTTTGTTTTTAGGATGACCAACATGACTGGATCAGACAGTTTAAAAGAATGGATTGCATCATAGGACCCCTGAAACAATTAAGGACCAGAATGAAAGAGAAAGCAGGAGTAAAAAGGAATTCTTATGTTTGCATTGAGAGCTATGAACAATTCAAGGGCATAGTCAGGTACAAGACACGTAAAAAAAAATCCCACGTGGAAATATCCAGAAAGAATTTCAGTGCTGTTCGGTTAGGGATTCTTTTTCCAACTGAGACAGAAGGGCAGGAGGGGAGTGTCAGCATTTAAATTTATAAAAACATTGAACCTTATGATCTTTGTTGCCGTATTAAACAGAAACTTCAGTAACTCTGAGAAATTTTTCTGTTAGAACTCTGTAGATTAATAGGATGCCCAAACTAATCTAGGAGCCTAGAAACAGGACTAAGTGGGTATTCTCAGAAGACTGTGTTTCAATAGACCTCTCATGCACTGGAGCTTGGATAGGAATATAATGACTACTCCACTTCATCATCTAATATCTGTTAAAGACATTTAAATACTTCCTTAGTAATATTACTTCCTCCGGTTACAACAACTGCAGACTGAGACGTCCTGGGAAAATATTCTCTTATCTATAGAGCCTCTGTTTTTCTGTTACTATGAAACTTCTGTCCTTCATTAACATTCAAATCACCTTCTTTCTCTGCAGCTGGTGGAGAGGCACTTCACTTTTTTGTCCTAGCAGTGATATAGCAGAACCTTTAACCAAGAACAGGATGTGTCTGGGATCACCTTTAGAGTTTAAAGTTTGTAAACTCAGGTTTTTTAGAACCCTGACAGAAAAACAGAGAAAGAATCCAGGAAATAGCTGTAAGTGGGAATCATCCTTTTTTTTCCCCCTGTATTTAGAACTGTTGTTTCAAATAAACTGACCCTAAACACTGCACAAGGGGCTATTCCATGAGGTTTTTCTAGTGAGACAAGTATTTGCTTTATTTAAAAGAAAAGTTGCAAAAAAATTCTGCTTTCCCTAACATCAGATAACCTCTCCCTTCCACTCATAAAAATACCAAAAATTGTAATCCTGCATCTTTGAAGAGAGTAAGAACGCTTTAGGGCAGCAGAATTCAACACTTCTGTCAGCTTTGTTAGGCTTAGAAAGTGCTTTTGCAAATAGAACGTTGCAACACAACCGAAGAAATCTTCGCTCAAATTTGGCAGAGAAATTAGAAAGCAAATTTGACTCAGGTAAGTAATCCAGTTTTCAGTACAAAGAGCTGAAGGCCAAAACTGTTCCCATTAGTAATATACTTTCCCTGGACAGAATTACATATTTTTGTAATTGTAACATATTTCAGTGACTTTTCATATGCGTTACTGGAAGGGTAAAAATACCTGTTTTAATGGCTCAAGCCAATTACTTGGGAACACCTAACCTGAAGGTTAAACACCAATTCTCAAAATTTTTGACCCTTATCAACAATGAATATTAAATTATAAAGACAAAATTTATTATATTTATTATAAATACAATTTTCTCACTAAATAAAGTTTTATTTTGCGGCTGGATAAAACACAAAATATTTCTAGACCTTGGAACTTCTATCTGTGTCCTGTCACCAGTCCATTACAGTTTAATATGTTAACACTTAATTGCCAATTCTGTTTTATAACTGCAAAAATAATTCTCTTTTATTCTGTTTAGTTGCAATACTGCATTTTCCCCTATAGTCATTAATGGTAATACTGTGATTATATTAACAATGAATGGTCAATTACTTTTTACACTTCTGCTGTTTTTCAGTTTGTAGAATTAGTGCAACTGATTAATAGCAGAAGGAACTTATTTTGGTATCCACTTAGTTTTATAGCTCCTACTTTGGGGTAAAACAAAAACTTTAATTGAATAAGAGACAACAATTTAAAAAATATATCTTAATTTTCCTTTTAATATTTTTCTGTTTGATTATGACATTCATTTGTTATATTCCCAAAATTTATTACAGCTCCAATTAACTTACTTAATCTGACCTAAAAAAAGCACTATAAAACCTGCCACATTTTGAAAGAAATAACATCAAACTATGCATTCAAGGTAGTGAAAGCATTTCTTTGATGAACACTAAATGCTCTATTGTGCTAGATGGGAACTGCATGAACATATCTTAGACAAAAAAAAAAAAAAAACCAATTTTTGTCCATAGCTACATAGAGGCAATATTCTCTAAAATGATGATTGGCTGAAGGGGATATTTCTACAACAGAAGCTTAATCTGAAAATAAGCCTTTGGCACATATTTATTGAAAAACTGTAAAAAGGGAGAAGCATGTATAATTTCTATAATAAGTAGAACATGGAGAGCCATGTACCATTTAAAAGCAATAAGATATTTCCTAATGAGTGTGGGTAGCTTGAGAGTTATTAACATGTCAATAGTTGAAAATTGCCCCTACTGAATGGTAACACAAGTAGTAGCAGTTGTTACTACAACTACTGTATTTATAATTGTAATAATTGAAAGCAGTGTTACAGCCATTTGTGGCTAATCCCTCTTTTGGGCATCAGAACTTTCCATCCCTTCTAAGATTATAGTTTTAAAACAAAAATGTAAAATTATCAATGATTTAGAAAGGCAACAAAGATGAAATGAGCTGCTCAGAGCCATAAAACCAGGAACAATAACCAGAGGTCAACCTGCCTGGACACAAACACTGAATGACCTTGAACGGTTTGCATTTTCTCAGCTCATGAAAACTTATAAAAAACAACCTCTATCTGCACCCAAGCTGGAAAGAATCTACAGAGCCACCAAAAAGAATATTTAGGAAAAACATATCAGAGCATGGTACTTACCCTGGAGACTGGAGACTGGCACCAACTCTCAAGGAGAAACAAGTGCATGGAAGCTGGTCCCTGCCATCTTTACCAAGTTAAACCACCAAATTAGTCTCCAGGATATAGCCTCTCTACCATTTGCAGGTGCTGCTCTCCTGAATGCTAATGCTGATCACATGTGCTTACAAAGCAAAGAAAAATCCCCTAAATTTCATTGGGCTGGACAGAGCAATATTTCAAAAAGCAGCTGTTGTTGGTAACGTTCAAGTTTATTGGCAATCCTTATAAAACTACCCCCAAAACACATACTGTATCTGATCTCATGTTAAGAAGGCTTTTCTCTAAAGAGTATTGAATCACTTTAATGTAGATTCTAATGCTGCCTTACTCCGCTTTCAAGGTAGCCAGTAAATTCAGCTTTACTACAGTACTATAAAGATGTGAAAGAACTGTAACAGCATCTAAAAATGAGCTGTTGCCACTATACTGTTCAGTTTAGAAAACTCTAAACAGAATACTGATGAAAAATGTTAATGATAGTTTGCTGAGTTGCCAAGAGAAATGAGACAAGACAATTCACTATATTTTTGATATAAAATGTAAATTATAACATCCTAAAGAATCTGCCACAACTCCAAGAAGGACTAAAAGGAAGATCTAAGCAACACAGTATTTCAGTAATTTAATTTTTAAAAAGAGCTATCCAGCAGCCATACTTACCTAATCAGTACAATCAAAGCAAAGACCTCAGTATTCACAGAATTTTAACTCCTGCAAAATCCTGTTTATTGCAACGAGGTACCTCAAAGTACTTAAAGCACCTTGTTGAATTAAGGCCTTAATCACATATGTATATACCTCTGAGCAGTTTGCATTAGATCACCAATACATTCTCAATAGATTGGATAAGTAGGGAAATTCAAAATGCTCTAGTAGTGTCAGGGGAGGTTTAGGTTGGATTTTAGGAAAAGGTTCTTCCCCCAGAGGGTGTTTGGGCACTGGAACAGCTCCCCAGGGCGGTGCTCACAGCCCCAGCCTGACAGAGCTCAGGAGGGTTTGGACAATGCCCTCAGGCACAGGGTGTGATATTTGTGGGTGTGATTTGTCTGTGCAGGGCCAGGAGTGGGGCTCAATCCTTGTGGGTTCCTTCCAACTCAGGGTATTCTAGGATTCTGTGTGAAATGTCAGAAATGCCCCCTGAGCCTGTGTTCCTTTAGCTTTGAGGCAGTGGCTTGTATCCTTTATCACACCCATGTCTCTGACCCTGAGTTTCAAGACTGGAAATGAATACTGTCTTTCTTCAGTAGTGATAGTGAAATTATTTTACAGCCCCAGCCCTTCCCAGACTCTGTGAACTAATTCCATGGCATGACCTCAGTCCTACAACTCACAAATGGCACAGAAGGTACGGAAAAGGCAGAAAGGAGAGGCACTGTATCCCCTGGCATCTCTGCATGGCAGCTGGTGAGACAAAACAAAAAAAATCAGATCACTGCCTAGAGAGTCTATTGGCAACTCTCAGTTGCATCTGGGAACAATGACCCATCAAAGCTAACTACGTATTGTTAATATCCCTACCTAATCCAGGCAATGGGAAAGAAAAGTATAAAGTGCCCGAGCAAATCCTACAACCTTCCAACTCACTCACATCTTCATTTCTCTGATCCTGGTAAGAGTATAAACAACCATTATTGCAGCAGTGTCCCCAGTGCTGCCCTAAACATCATCTGGGGGCAGGTTGGGGGCGAGGGTGCATTCGCTGCTGCCAGAAGGTATTTATTCCATATTCTCAAAAAATACAGAGAAGCCAAGGAGGCCCCATTTCTTGCTTCCACCTCACTGGTCTAGGAAGAAATTAATGTTGTGCAGAACTTCCCTGCAGTGATATACTTGGGTCTGGGAAACATGTTTCTGAGGCTGGATTATGATTTTTGAGATGCAGAATTTTTGAGCTATTGGGTTCTAAGCCTGCACAGTCTTAAGCTTGCAGCTATTGGCATGTTTGACATTTTAAACTATGAAATACCAACCTATTTTGAAATTGTCCAAATCATTAGTTGTGGAATTTTCCTAGCACTTCATGAATACCACTGTTAATTGGGCAATTAACTCGAAACTACAGAATATGCTGTGATGGCATGATATGATATAAGCCATGTAAAAGAAGGAACAGCCAAGCAACTCAGTATGTTGAAAGATATTAATGAAGTGGCAAAATCTGCCAGAAAAATAATAATGGGTGATTTTAACTACCCCAATATTAACTGGTTGAATAACACATCTGTACATGGTTTGGAGAAGCAGCTTATTGATACTATAAATGGCTTCTTTTTGGAGCAGCTCCTTCTGGAGCACAGAGGAGGAGGAGTTCCACTCAGTTATTAATTTGTGTGTGTGTTTGTGTAGAAAGCAAGCATGGGTGTTCTGCTAAGCAACAATGGCCATGGGACAATGAGTTTGAATCTCGATGATGAAGTATTTCAAGTGGTAACCAAATAGTTAATGGCAGGTGGGTGGGTGAGGAAAAACCCATGAACAACAGACATCTCAAAGGGATGGCTGTTTTGGGGGAATGAAGGAGTTTATTCACACACAGAAACAAAACACCAGAATTAAAAAGAGAAGGGAGGAAAATATTTTAAAAAAAAAGAGGCTAGGTTAGCATGTTTCTGGGGTAAAGTACAAGAATCTATGAGGTCTTGAAAAACAACTCTCTTTGAATCCTGCTAAAGAATCCTGCTAAATGTTTAAAACCATGCATAACACTGATTATTGTTATAACTTACTGCTCAATATTCCACAGTATGAAACAAAACCATAATGCAAACTGTGGCAATCAGAATGTATAAATTCAGTTTAAAAAAACTACAGGAAGAGAAATTCTTATTTTACCATAACTATATAATTATTCAAGCTGACCTGCAAGGAAGACACATATATGTTATCTAAAATACAAATCTGGAATGTGGAATAAGAGCATACAGGTCTTCCAGCTGTTCTGAGGAAGACAATTGCATGTGTGTGGTTATGCTTCCTTCCTCATCCTTTAAAAGTTACAGTTATGCCTATAGAAAAACATCCTTGAAAACAAAATATCAAAAACCAAGTAACTAACAGAAAAATTATACACAGACACGATGATGGTAATAGTCACCTCCCAGCTGACTATTTAGTTTTAGGGCTGCCAAGAATCAGAAATACAGTTTGTTTGTTTCTTTATCACATTTTAAGACCCAAAAATTTAAGAACATATTAGGTTCCCATAATGAATCAGAAAAATCTTGGAGTGGACAGCAACCAGTATCGGATATTTGCAAGGTGAGTGAATATACCAGAGTTTGCATCAAGTAAATCTTTGGGCAAAAGGTTCCTTTCAACACAGATATATTTACCAACACAGATATACTTTCAGGCTTTAGTGAACACAGGAAGGAAATATCTGGACTGTTTGCTAGGGTAGGGTGCTACCTTAATGTATAATCAATTAAAAGGCCAATAACCTGGCAATTTTAAAAGTTACCCAAGCAAGACAGGACCAGAGAGTTCTAATAACTGCTCTTTGGTGGATATAGGGCATGGGGGAGATTCAGTATGGTTTGGGAGATTCAATATGGTTTTAGGGTAAATGGCTTTTCAAAAATTAATATTAAAATCTGTATCCTCATTTGGAAGAGGAAATGCTCCATAAAATTAAGGCTTTCTAACAATACTTTAAAAACATTGGGTTAAGAAGCAGCAAAGTGACAGGAAACCTTGTGTTGACAAATAAGAACTTGCATCTAAGAAAGAATAATTTCAGCTATTTAATTTCACTGCTTGATTTGACACAAGCTATAATCACTTGGTAAAGATGAAACAAAGAAACACAAGGTCAAGAGCACAAACAAACCTGAAAGATCTAAAAAGAAAAAGAGAAAATATTCTATGTTAAAGAAATTGATAGTGTGTGTTCCATTAAGGTAGGGTGCTCTAGTCTACTAAAATATATCTCAAAAATACAGGTGAAGCAAGAATGAATTAATGGACATCGCGGATTTTTTTAGTAAACCAGGTAAATTTTGGAACATTTTCACTTGTCTCTGAAAGGCAAAGGGCTGCCTGATGTGATGTTCATAAAAGTGTTGGTGAAATGGAATCAAGAATTAATACCATACACTCTGAAGTTAACCACATCTCTGATCCCCTGTGCCTGCTGTAGAAACGCCTCTCAAGTTTTAGGTAGTTAATTATGAGGGGGAAAACTTTTGCTTCACTTTCACCTTATTGAGCTTGGCTTCAGATTCCTGAGATTTATTCTGATCATTTCAGCAGATCTAACTGTAGTTGTGTGTGTGACCAATTCTTTTTTAAAAAAGTGTTACATTCCAAACCAGTAACACATTTAAGTAGCAAAGTTATACTAAAGTAGGAATTTCCTATACACAGCCAGTTTGCTAGCTACACATTCTTCTTCTCTCTGCTGCCCTACAAGACTTTAGGTCTTCTGCAAGACCATGTGTCTCAGCTCCAGAAAACAAGAACTTTGAGTGAAGTCTTACACTCTGTGAACTCTTTCACTAGGAAAGGCTGAAGTGAGTGATAAAACTCATGTAACCTCCTCTGTTTTAACATTGGAGAATTGGATTAATTACTCCCTGGGGCTTTTTGGATCCTGCAGGGAGCATCTTTGAGACCAAGTTTCAGAGTCAGGATTATATTTACACAATTAAGTGTAGCCTTTGAATATTTTATGATGCACACTACTGAATCCATCACATGCATGTATTAAGAACAGAAGCTGCTCCCACCTACTTCAAATTGATTTTGTTCAACGTCTTGTTAACATAGACACACAAAAATATCAGTTCCTCATCATTGTGCATGAACTTAAACTACTAAAATTAAAAAAATTAACATTTTCACATTATTTATATTTTAATTATTAATGAAAGCATGGCCAAGAAGAAAAAAACGCTGATGGAAAATTAATTTTTGTTAAAATGAACTTATTTTTAAAACTGATCTTTATGCTATATCTTATCTTTAATATCTTAAAGTGACATTTTTAATGTGGGCTTAACTTTGATCAGCTCTTTTTAATTAACTTTAGAAATGTGAGTGTTTTACAGCACAGACTTTATCAATTTTTTTTTTATTTAGCTATTAACACTTATGTTTTACCTTCAGCAGACCATTATCAGATTTCTATCGAGTCAGGCTTTGGTATATAGCAAAGATCTTGATACATCTAGCAAGCAGTTAACCTCTTACCCTGCTCTCTCTTGTAACTGTGATTATGATGAATGAGTGGTTAGTTCTAAGCAATTCTGTTTTATGTCAATAAATGAATCAAACAGCCATTGGTGTATGGGCATTAGGAAGACAGAGAGAAAATGAAGCTGTCTGTGGACACTTTATAACCCTCGCCCTTTTAAGTAATATGATTTGAAAAGTTAATGCTGACATCAGCTGTTGGTATTGTTTCATCCATACTGCAGAATAAGACGTTCTTTGTCTTATTTATGTAAAATTAGAAATACTGTATATAATTTATTACTCATAGCATGGCTTAAAGAAAATTCTCTTCATAGCTTTCTTGAGATACTACATTGTGCAATACTACAGTTATTAAAACACTGGAAACATTGATATTTGGTCTCTCTAAATGCCAATCCCCTGCTGAAAACATGTCCAGGTAAGGACTTGTGCAAGCATTTTGCTTCTACATTCTTAATTGTGCTTCTTAACAGAAATGCTTCCTATTCCGCTCTCCCAAGCATTGCACGCAACTTCAACAGCATATAGAATTGCTTGGATGAGGATTTGCATTTTATTGCTTAGCACTTTTGCAAAGGAGTTTTTAGACAGCAGATGGATCTAGTGCATTGCACGGATCTCATCCAGCCCACATATGGAGCAGCAGCAGAACGAGGAAGCCCCACTTGCATACAGAGCATGACAACCCTTTGAAAAAGAAAAAGCATTTCTAGCTGCAGCTTCACTAAATGGTTCAACTTCATCTGAAAGTTAGCAAAGACAAGATGTGTGACCCCCTGTCTGTGCTGTGTGTCAGGAGCTTGGTTGGATGTGCTCTTGCCCACACTGGAGTTCTCATTCCAGAAACTGCTAGAGTCATAGACTGAAACTCCTTGGGTTTATGTGAATTAAAACTGTTATTTGTGTATTTTCTCTTATGCCATACTTTTCATTCTTCATAAGGAACTGAAGGAGGTTTCTGTGCTACACTAAATATCAAAATCCCAGAAATAGTTTAAGTGCACTGTTTGTTTGTTTAAGAAAAACTGTCAAAAGTGAATACAATGCTTTCACAATACAAGCACTCTGTGTACCCGTTTATTTGTTTACTTACTAGCAAGAAACAGCCTGCACAGTCAGTAGAGAAGCAGCCAAAATAATGTCTGCTGCACTTGGAAGGTAAAGGGGAGCCCAGATAGGAGCAGGTTTCTGTGCCAGCATCAGGCAACAGACTTTGCTTCTACTAGAACTGGAAGTCCCTGGGTGAACTCCCACAACCACACAGCTTGAGATAAAATCACACAGGGGGTCCATCAGACATCCCTGTTGGAAGCCACAGGCTGGGGAGGGAGAACTTCAGATACCGAAAAACAAACACAACTTTTGGTATTTGGGCTCTGTCCTGTTCTTAGCAGAGGAGTGGCCCAGCCACCTTTCCCTCCCCTTGAGCCCTTTTCCCACAACTTCCTCTCTTCAGGTACAGCTATAAAGCTACAGGCAGGAGCAACAATGCATCTATCTGATCCTCACTGGCAAATGGATTTAGGCACCAGGTTTTAGCTGAGTACCAAAAGATGCTTTTACTGCTTCCATTTCCTTTCTACTCAACTTACTGTCTCTTAAGAACATCTAAAGCATGTATATTTAGGAAATTATTCTCAGACAAAAAAATTCTTCAAGTCTGGTGTCTTCTTTTTATTTATTTACACCACATGTGATATATTGGAAATTTGTTTCCTACTAGAAAATGTGTATGTTGCAATCCTTACACAAAAACAGCAAGAGAGAGTTCCACTAGAAATTGATTTTATATTCACCATTTATAAAATAAATCCAGGAAAACAGAGCTTCAAATTGATGAGGGTCTAGTCAAAATGATGGTTCAACCAGATTATTTCACATTAGCATGTCACAATGTCAGCAGAAAAGAAGGCAGAAGAGGAAAAAGGCCTTTGATACCTCCAGCACACACATGTCAAAAAAGGCATGGATGTTGCAGCAAATAGAGGCTCTAGTTAGGCACCACTTTGTAGTCTTAATGGGAACTTTGAAACACTCAGCTCTTTATAGAAAGAAGTATATGGTAAGCTGGCAAATATCTCCTTAATCAAGATGCTGATTAACAGCCCTGTTTTGTGAAGAGAAAAGTGGAGATCAACTTTTTGAGACTTGGGTTCAGTATATTGTTTTTGTGGAAAGTAGAGACCATAAATTTCCCAAATATATTAACTGTAATTCAGTAGAACATCACATGTTAACAATTAACCCCATAAGGTAATAGTACCAAAGACATATGTCTTCATTTGCTCCAAATAAGCTGAGCTTTCTTTGACTTTGTTACACAAATATTCACAATTAAACAATTTTCTCCTTTTAAATAAGCTGGTATGAATACAAAGCACAAATCTGTTTGGTCAGATGCTCCATGGTGTGAATAGAAACAGTCCAAATTAAACAAAAAAAAATATATTGGGGAAAAGTATTAAATATTGAGTTTGAAGCAAAGCATGCTTCTGTTGATATGCTGATTAGAGTAAGTGTTTGAAAAGATAAAATTTACCTACCCACAATGTCAGTTTTGTTGTGTCATAATGTGTGTGCATGTGTGTGTTCCCTAAATGTTTCTGGTTCTGTTCTCAAACCTTCTTAAAATAAAAACCCTGTTGTTCATTTTGAAAGAAATTTGATTTTATTTCCAAATACAATTAATTTTTTTGCCATGTTTTCAACACAGTTTTTTCACTGTAGAGCTCAAGACACTGAAATTTCATGGGCTTTAACACCCTTCATTTCAGTTTTTATTTTTCTCACTCTGTCACTGTTTTCACATTGTAGCCAAGCCACAATAAAATGTTTACACAGAAACTGAACTGCTAGTATCGAGATGTATCTAACTGCTGATGTACAAGCAAAATTGGATTTTAATGTTTTGTTATTAGATGACATTTATTTTGCCATTTATATCTTTAAATAACTATTGCAGTTTACTACTGGACAAACCTATTTGAGAAGAACAATTAAATAAATTAAACCACATTAAAACCACATTCTTGAAAAAAAAAAAGTTACCTTTAGTTAGGACAATTACTCTGTGGGCATAAAACAAAAGCACAAATGTCACATTTTCCATGAAATTTACTTTTGTATGAATCATCAATCCTGTTTTCCCCTGAACAAAGCTAGCCAAATATGACAAAAAAATCCCAAGGTTGCCTGAACTGGATGATCCAAGTAATTACATGTTACAGCAGAACACATCTATGACAAAACTTTCAAAAATTTGAGGAAAAAATTAGTATAGCCCCTGGTTGAAATAGCTTTGGTATAGACCTATGGAAGCATTTAGCTGATCTTGCTTTATTCCCATATAAAAATATGCACAGTTTCAAAGATCAATCTTCCCAGCACTGATCTGCACTCCTTGCCTTTGGAGTACAGATCAAACAGACACGCTATGAAAACATGCCCAAATATTATAGCTAAACATGAAAAAGTTATACTCTTCTCATTAGCACTTTTTAAATACTGCTCAGAATTTATTCTCAAAACTCCTTATAGAAGCAAACTTCTTGTCTTCCACCCTGACCCCTGAAGTTCCCACCTCCTCCTTTGCTTAGGGCCTATTTGTGCAGCCTCAAGCCTGGATCCTGAGCCCACCAGCTTCCAGGTCAGCTCACATGCATCAATATTTGCACAAAACGAGTCTTTAAATGGAAAGGCACCTCAGGTCACAGCCTGTCCTATTAGTCTATTTTATCCATCTAATTTATGACATTGTACATACTCCTGTTACTGCATGATAAGAATCTGTATCTGCCTAACTCACATACAGAATATTTGGAGAGGTACAGTAGAGATTATTTAGGAAGATCTAAACATGTATTACTGTAGAAGCTGTACTTCAGTGCTTTTCTCAGTATATAAGGAAACACAGGGCTGAATCCATCAAGTTGTACCTCCTACATTTCATTTTATTTTCAGTTTATGTGAACTTAAGGTTAGCATATGTTTCTAGATACATAGTGCTAAACACTAAAATGAGTGGTTTAAGTGGAGAACAGCCAGCACGCTGTTGGCTTCTCCAGATATCCATGTCACTGTGGCTGGGGACACCAATCCCAGGCCAGGCTGTGGCTCATCATTCCGTGCAGCCATCAGCTCAGCTTCCTTGCTCAGGCTGCTGAGCCACGTCCCAGCTCTCATGGCCACAACATGCCAGGTGTCCCAGCTGAACTAACAACTTTCCCTGCAGCAGCCAGCGTGCCCTCGTGGGATCAAAACATCCATACCTCTCACGGAAGTTTAAATACTTACTTGATTGACCTAAACACAAGGATTGTTTTCAAAGTACTTTTTTATGACACTTTTGTTTACTGCAGCCCTTTGTTGATGTCAGCTGAGAAGAGCAGGACTTGGACCAGCAGTTCACAATATAATTACTAAAGCCCTTTTTATGTTTGTAATACTACAAGAACATGAACTGAGCAATACTTACAACTTCTCACCCAATTAGCTTCGTACACAAAAGTTTCACCATGAAACTATTACTGAATTTATTCTATTGCTTTCCTTGGAAAGTGTGCTCTATATTGAAGCATAAAGAGCTACTCTTTGAATAGATTAATATATTATTATTTTCATTTAAAAAAGAGAAAAATGAAGAAAAGAAATTGCTTAAAAAAAAAAAAGCAGTAGGAAAGCCAGAAAAAATATAACAAATTCCTCCCTCTCAATTCAGTAATCACTTTATATTGCCTTCTCAGAACTATTCTGCAGGGGTAATACTTGGTTTTAAACTGTTTATCTTATTTGATAATATTTTCTTTATCTCTGACTGAGAATGTTCATTAAAAAAAAATGCTGACCTGTAAATGAAGGAAAGTGCAAATAGAATAGCAAAACCATATGTGAAAATGAACATTTGTAAAGAGGAAGGGTTAGTACAAATTGAAAACATTTCCATATTGAGAGGAGAACCAGCCATATTTTTTCCCTGATGAATGCAGTTTTGTGAACATCTTTTTCCACAAATGATTGAATAAATATTTATTCATAAACTATATTTGTGACTTAAGAGAACAAGCTGCATAGATTGGATTCATTTATACTACATCATACACGAGGTATTGCAATAATTTATATCATGCCAAGTCTAGGGCCCATTAGATTTTCCTTATTATACTTGACTAAAGCTGAGGACCATCCAAAAGAAGCAATTCTGAAAGCTTTCTATTTGTTTCATAAATAACTATCTTCATCCCAGATCCTCTCCTCTGGCTTTCCCTTTCTCAAAGTGCTTCTCTTTATGTGTACTCCGATTTGATGTATTTGAACTTGGGCATGCTTTGAAACATGCTCTGAGCTGTGGCCTCAATGGCCATGGTTTTGCTGAAACCAAAAAGGCCAAATTTCTCCAAGGGATATAAAAACGTATTCCTAGTTCTGCAGATGCTGGTCATCCACACAGAATTTCCTCTAAAAGTCCTGTCTGTCTTAAGTCACAGCCCCAGTTCTTTTCTAGAAATGATTTTCATTGCAAAAACATGATGCAAGTGATGTCCTTAGCAAGTGCCACCATTGATGTGTTACTGTAAGCTGTTCTCTCATCATTGTTATCATTACAAAACCTAAAATAAAGCTTGAAATAATAATATTTACTGTTAATTCAGTATTTGTAGCTCCTCTGAATAGCAGAAGCATAAGTTGGCAGCAAAAAAATCTACCAAAAGTTTAAAAGTAGTGAGGTCAAATTCTTGCTAAGTGAACATGCTAAAACTGTGATACAACAGCGACATTTCAAAATTGCTTCCATTCCCCATGTCAAAAGAATATTAGAAAGATGCATATAACAAGGAAAAGAATAAATACTTACAAATACACAAGAAAATCAGCCCCAGCTCCCAGAAATCACTGGTAAGTTGCTTTTGAATTCATGAAACTGACCTGAAAATATAAAAGGAAAAAAAGTTGAAACAAAAGAAAGCCCAGAATTGATAAATGTTACTTTTTCATTATTATAAAATAGTTATGATTTTTAACCATGAGCTGAGTAAAACAGAACACAAGACTGTTGTCACGCTTTCAGCCAAGTAATTTACACAGAATTTGTTTCCAGGAAGCCAATACCAAGAGAAACAATTATTTCATTGTTCTGCATCTCACACCATAGCAACCCAGTCCATTATGGCTTCTAAGAACTGTCATAAATGCAAGCATGGTTATCTTTTAATAAGGAAAATAGCTGTGAGGGGGTTTCTGGCTTGGAGATTTTTCTTTTCCTTTTATATTTCAAGTATTACAGAACATTTATTACTTTTTTTTTATTTAGGTAGTTAATAGCATTTTGCAGCTTACCTGGTGTAAAATTGTTGTTTAGGTCATTTAATTGGGACCCATCTAAGGCAAAACTTACACAAAGAAGAAAGACTAACGATTTTGTTCTCTTATGGTCTAGATCCCAGTTAGAAGCTTAGCCTAAGTACAATGCAGTCACTATAAGGCATGATTAAATCCAACATTCTTTTTCCTGCATACCCCTCAGTTCTAGTTGGAAAGGTAACAGATGCAACTCAAACCCACAGAGCTCGCCTTATAAAATTCTTTAACTAGCACAATGACTCACTTTATGCCTCTAAATATCCATGGTTTCCTCTCTCCAGAACCCCCATGCATTAGAAGGTAGTTCAGTAGTTTATTTTTATTGTTTGGTCTACATACAGCACATTTTTAGTTCTTAGGAAAACAAAGAAACTTTGTTGCACAGCTCTTGTTTTCTTTCCAAAATGTGAGGATGGATATGGGTAACATTAAACTGAAAATAGTAATGGAGCCTGGGCAACTAGTTTAGGTCAAAACCTTTTTGTTCTCTGGGAGCTATCTGATTAATTTGCAGTTCATAAAACAGTGGGTGTAAGCTCAGTTTAAAAACATGTAACTATATTTAAAGATGAAATTGTCATTTTTGTTAGCCCCCAGTAATCTTTAAGAAACACCTTCCCACAACATTTCTGTATCCTAAAGTGCACCAGCCAGTACTGCACAGCGCCTAGAGACAAGGAGAGAATACCAAACTTATCTTGATGCAGAATATCCTCCTTATTTCATACACCCACCCTGAAGTGCATATTATTCATTCCAACCAAGCCCTCCCCCATCCTGAAAGTACACATTTAATTGTGTCTTCTCTCCTGTAATACCAACAGAGAGTCAACAAATCTCATTTGCTCTATCAATGCAGTGTTGTTATTATATATTTTAAAAGCAAGTCTGAATCTCATTATCAGCTGATTTATGCCATTAGTGTGCTTTGGAGCCACCAATTAAACAAGGACAGTGGTTCATAAGGTCACAGTTAATTAATCTGAAAGTATAAATACACTTTAATGCACACCACCTCATGTTGAGAATTTAGGAACAAAGCACCAAACCTTTATTCTGGGCAAGCAATTAGGGGGAAAGGTTAAATATACGAAATTTTAAACTTAGCTTTAGCACTCTGGTAATCTACCAGGGAAAAAGTTCAGTTTGGTAAAGAGTCCTGCAGAACAATATGTATGTGGAGCCTTAATTCTCAGAGCAGCAGTGCAAGTGAGGGAGAAGGCAGAAGAGGGTTAGTTGTAGCCAGTGATCCCGAGCAAATGAAGGCTTGTTGCTCAGATAACACCTCAGAACTGTGAGCCAGCTGCAGGCTTATCCACTATGGAGGGTGGGGGAAAAAGCCCTACCCTAAAGAGCCTGGTCTGTTCAAAATGGACTCATCAGAGCTGAGGTGTCTGTTGCAGACTGTACAAAACCAACTTTTCCTTCAACCACTTTCCCTTAGTAGATTTAATGAGACAGTGCAATCCAGGAAGAGCTCAGTAATACCCAGAGTCTACCAACACAAGCAGAGTGCAAGGAAAATGCTGAAAACAGGCGAAGCTACCAGAAACAGTTACCCACAGTGACATTTCAAATATGAGATATCTAGAGTTTGCATGGAAGAAAATACCCTTTTCTTATTGCCTGGACTCATTTTAGCTTACACAATTCTCTGCTCAAAAGAAAGACAACACGGCTAACACACATAAAAGTAAAGTACATGACCTAATAAGATGGAGTAGTAGCTAACTACTTTTTCTTCTCTTACATCTGTATTCTTATATTCAATAGCCTCTATCACTTGTCTTATTTTTAGGTGTCCAAGTACTTTTTCTGAAACTGAAAACAAACCCTATTTTCTTATCCACATGGAAAACTTTCTGTCCATCAAATACTAACATCACAACATTAATAAAAAATTATTCTATTAGCTCAAATCATTTATGTTTTTGCTTTAGAGGTCTTGAGTTGAACTCCAGGTGACCACACAGGTGAAGAGCTGCTACATAAACACATACAAGGACAAAATTTTCTTAAAGTCTTCTGTAGCTTTAATCGGTACAAATCCCACCAGAAATTGAACTGATATTTTGCAGTTGAAATGCTTTCAAAACATTCTGAATACCTGCAATTTCTGCATGTTTAGAAGATTGCTACCATCCTTATTAAAGACTTGCTCTCCCAATGCCACTTTGAGAGGAGGGAAATAAAGATACAAGAATAACTTACACTCTAATTTCAGGCACCTTTGCTTAAGATTTAGTAAAGGTAACCACTGCTCATTGACCTGACTAAGAATAATACACAGCCATCCAACAATTTAACAGAATCCTTCAAAATAACTCAATTTTCAAACAGCTAATCTTTGGCTTATCTTGCAAGCACATGTTGACACCAACACTGGACACAAAACAGATTATGAACATCACTAAATGACAGTAGGAACCAAAGAAAATTTCATAAAAAGCCAAACATCAGTTATAAAATAGTCATCTTTTCACCCAGTCACCTCTTAAACATCCTCATAGGTCTCAGTGTTCAGGAAAAAAGCAAAACAAAAAAAAATGACTAATTTTTAAAAATCCTTAATTGAAATTTTCTGATTCTTCTAAAATGGAGCCTCTACAGGTAGCCTGTGTTTTCTGTGCACAGTCACCAGCGAGGATGAAGGAAGGCTGGAAGCAAAAAATGGAAGCAGTCATTTAGTGAAAATCATGGCATCATGTTATATCATTTGAGAATGTGGCCTATCATTGTGGGCTGCTGGGACTAAAATATGCATCATTTAAAAACTGTTAAAAAACTATTTTCAGAATTATAACATGATATGAAATGAGAAAAAGGAATAATACGGAAATGAAACTACACATTTAGGGCCTGAATCACATAACAATTTCACACCCTAAAATGTGCAATATTTCACAATTAAAGCATCATTAATGACCTGTGTCTAGACACAATCACAAAAATGAAGGAGGCAGTAGGCTGATTGCAATGAAAACCTTTGAACTGGGTTTGTAAAAATCTCCCTTGATTCAGGTAAAGGACACTTTTTCAAGACGCTTCGATGAAAAATGTTTTCTTACACAGAATATTATTCATATGTGATCATTTAGAAACAGGAAAGCAAACACAGTAATTAACCACTACGAGCAAATTCCTGCTAGCTTCCCTTTGTTTCACTTCTGTTCAAACACTCAAGGATTTTATTGCCTTTGCTGATTTGTTTCTTGAAATCTTTACTCTTCTAAATTCTATGCATAGCCAAAAAAAAAAAAATCCCCAAAGCAAAAAACAAATTAAAAATCCAACCAGACCAAAGTAACTATAACATTGTTTCCCTATTCATTTTTCATTTTAAAATAGTCCCCCTGCAGTGATCTTCATTTGGATTTTTGTACTCCCTAACAGAGATTGCAGTCAAGTGATCCATCAAAAAGAATCAGAGCACACCACCTGTTCCACAAGTGGTCATTTTAAAACGCACGTTGCATCACTGTGAGGTAAGGACCACACCACAGGGCATACAGTGTAAAAATTGTTCTCCAAAGCTCTGTACCCAGTTGCTGCTTTCATTACAGATCCTCTCCTCAACCTTCAGCAGAAGTTGCTGTGTGCTGCTCAGTCCCTTATACACAAAAAGGAGAGTGTTTCTTCCCTCTGTAGCAGTGGTGCTTTACAATTCTACACCCCAGAAGCTGTGATGTCGTTATTACAGAAACGAGGCTCAAAAGAAGTACCCAAAATAGGCCACATCTCCACAGTTTTGCAGGGAGATATGAGCTCACTCTGCCCACACTTGGAGATGACTGGCCACAAACCCACTCTAATCCAGTTTAGCTCTGGTTAGCACTTACGTAAACTACATGACTTCCAGTTTAGAGCAACCTCACATCTGCCTACAAAAAACATGTCAACAAACACATACAATGATGGTGTTTCTGTAAACTACCTCTTATAAAAAGGAACCCCATAAACATCATCACTTTTGCCAAACTTCACAGACAGTGGTTCCCTGTCTTTCCCAAAAGGGTGTCACTCGGTAGTGGCACATTACCTGGCAGTGTTATATTGTATAACTGCCTATGAAAGCTCCTTATCATCTCTTCTCTAACAAATAATTGTGTTATTTCATAAATGTCTTCAACAGGCAATTTGGGAAGGTTTCTCTGCTGTCTGCTTGCAGATCTATAAAGCGTCCAATCATTACAGGACGTGAGCATAGAATACAAAATATATGTAGTATCACTTCATAACGTAGCATCAGCTGAAGTCTAAAAAGGATTTCCACAGAGAAAGAAGTCTTGCATATCTCCAACAACTAATTTAAATGTATTATTACATCTACCACTAAAATTACACTTGAAAACACCAAAAACATCTAATTCACCGTGCAGATGAAAGAAATACCTAAATATGCATTTATTCCTTCATATAAAAGGCAGGGTGCTAGCATTCCAGATCTGATAAGCTCTGTGTGCATACTTTCGAGCAGATAAGAACCACAAGACATACACCACGCTGCTTGGAAGGCTGAAGGGAGGGGAGGAGCTCCAGTTATAACTCATCGGCTGCAGACAGCAAAAGCCTCCTCTGTTGCCTGGGGAAAGGTGGTAAATGCTGCTGGCTCCCTGCTCCCACATCAAGGGACTCAAATTTCCCTGGAGTTCCTGCCCCAGCCCACTGCCACTCACAGGGTGTGCTGGGACACAAAAAACACCTCTGAGCTTCTGGTGAGCTACGTGGCATTTTCACAGCCACGGGCTGGGGCGTTGCTAATCAATACGACTGGATTAAAGAAAACAGAGAAAGCTTTCACAACAGGCCTGTTTCTGTAGCATTTACATGCGCAGATCCATGTGCTGAAGGCACTGCAAGGTAAATTAAGCCCTGAATGAAAAGTTACAGCATTTCAAGCCCCAAGAAGTTTGACCAAGGGATTCCAAAAGTTAGAAACCTTTGCAGCATCCCTGTTAGAGGGATGCAACAAATACAGAGAGAGCTTTACAGTTAATCCAAACTGCACTTCCAGAGTTACTCTGGACACCTGGAGAAGCCATGGGCTGCAGAGGAGGTGGCTTGGAAGTGACACTCAGGGTCACTCTGCAGAGACTCACTTTTCTCACACCCCTGTGGAAACCAACTGCACAAAGACTGAAAGGGCAGGGCTGGCATTGACCTGTATTCTAATATTTAGCCCTTTTTTATATTCTTCTCTCTCTCTCTGGGCCTCACCTATACTCTCACCATGTGGAATTCTAGCTTTTTAATCTCTTCCTACAGGTGTACAGGGACTTGCAACAATAGCAGAGTCTCCTGGCACGAATGTAATAATCTCAGAAGAGTTCTCTGGATGCAACTTCAACACAAAATAATAACATTTTTGTTCATTATATAATACTATCTTTATGCAACAATACACATAGCAGGAGCTGTTAGCTTACCACTTGGATGTAATTTTTGTTGCCAAATTGTACTAAAATTAACAATACTTTCAGTAGTTTTTGGCTCCTTTTATCTTTTGAATACATAATGTGTCAGGTTCCCTTCTCTTTCTTATGCAGACTAACATTTAAAATAATCTTTTGGAAGAATTGGCTTACTATGTATAAGGGGGTATGCTCTTTCAGTTCAGTCACATGACTGAAAACAACAGTATAAAAAGTATAAAATATTATTCAAACTGTAATTCACCATGCAGCTAAGTCTCTTTAATGAGCTTCATTTGCTCTGGATTGGACTAAGCTGAAATTCTGTTACGCAGCAGAACAGAATTGCATTGATTTGTGATGCAAATCAACTGTCTACATTTACAGGTACCTATTTATCCTCCTTTTTTTATATCTATTACCTGTATTTTTATATTTTATATATAACTGATGATCTCTTCTCACAAAAAGAAAAGGTCTTTCTGGAAAGAAAAACAAAAAACAAATTCCGTGACTGTATTTTCCTTGCCCAACAAAGCATCAAGAATTATGTAGAGTTGAGAACAGATAGAGTTCAAACTTAGATAACTTGGGAGGTTTTGAGTCACTGAACATCCCTCAGTGCCTGATGCTGTTGCAGTCAGGCCACAGAAAGGGTTTAGGATACATCTTCATCAGATTCTTTCACTGCACTTTGACTTAAACTCCTACTCAACTCTACTTGTGCTACATTTACCAGATGCAAACTCCTTGGTAAGATTTTTTTTTATAGTGTAACACCTACATATGCATAGACAAGGCTTGGAATAGTAACAGGAAACTAAAGCCCTTGAGCAAAGATATGTTATAAATATCTATATATATGGGGGGCAGGGGAAGTGGTAATTCTGCAAGCCCAGTTTTACCATTTTACCACTATTTCCAAAAGTTAAAAATGGTAAGATAGCTGAAACGTTTAGCTGATATTTTAGAGATATCAACAATAATACTAGTGTGTGGGAACACATCACCATATTTAAAATTCCAGCATAATTATCCCATACAGCACGTGGATTTGATGGTTCCCTGACAACTGGGGATTTAACCTGCCTTGATTGTGGTGACAACTGTGGTAAACAATTTTAAAAAAATAGAGATTACTGGTTTCAATTAAATTTAAAAAACAAAAAAGGAAAACAGAATAGAAAATGGGAAAAAGGAAGAGGAGATAAGTCAGCTGCACACAAACTATTTTTCTGACACATCTATTTTGCAGTGTTTCAATATAAGTGTGCCATTTGTTCCCATTGAAATTAATATTATTCCAGACAAGATATTGGGGTTCTCTATTGGAAAGTCCCATGTAACTGAAGCTAAGATTTTTCAAAGCTAGTTAAGTAGGACATAAAAATCAATTAGAAGACCTTAAGAATGTCTGCCTTCAGGTCTACTTCCCTGGATTCCCTGAGGGACAAAACCTCCTTACTACATATCTCGGAGTTTTCTTTCCCTGAAACCCTGAAACATAATAATTATAGCTAAAATCCTTTTTTTTAGTTAGTCAGACACTAACTTCCCCTCTCAGATCCCATTTTTGAAATTCATTTTTTCTGACACTATCATCAGAGAAAAGGAAGTCCAGGTGCTGTAATATTCATTTCACTTTAGAGAAATAAGTAAATAAAATTTCTCTCTTCTAGGATCCATTCACTTAGGATCCCACCTTACGTGTGCATCCTCTGTGGGAAAACTGTTCCCAAGTATGTGGCACAGAGTGCCCCAGCAAGGATATTGCTTTGTATCCTACCCAAAGAACCCATCTATTTGTGTTTATCTACAATTACCAGTCCTGAAGATAATTAACTCTCACCTGCTAGACAAATAGACCACACACAAAAAAAAATATCTATTAATCACTTTAATATCATCAAGCTCTCAAAAAAAAACCTTTTGGCCTCCTTTCAGTGTCTCCTAAAGGATGACTACTTCATTAGTTAAAAAAGCAAGAAAAAATGGTGTTAATTAAGGAAAGTGTACACCTTGAAACAGAAATTTGGCTTCAGTGGTAAAACTATCAGTTTGGTAATATTTCACTCTTTGGAGACTTTACCAGGTGTAGCTCTAGTTTCTTTGGCTTTTTCACTTATGACATCTCTGTCAAAATATGAATTGGGATTTTGACAAATACTTGTTTCCTATCATCTAAAAATTTGGATTTCCTATTTTTTCTGAAAAACTCACCTCCGCAAGATATTTTGAAACCAGAACTGAAATATGTTCACCACACATAGAAATCCTTGCAGGCAACATTGCCCATCAAAAAAATTATATGAACCCTTATTCCAGTTTATTTTAAGCACAGTCTTGGGTATTAAGTCAAAAAGGCTAAAATGCTAAAGTATTACTTTCTATCAGTCCCAAAAGATCAGTTTTTTTGTTCATAGCCTGGTTTTTGTACTGTTTATAGAAATCATGTATTAGTAAACTCAGAGTCAGAGTAACACTGTACTTTAGGACAGAAAGTCCCAAGCCACAAATTTAAAGGCAATTTTGGGGGAAGGGTTGAGTTTCTCATGTGCTGAAAATTATTTAGATAGCTATAGCCTCTTTAGTCATACAAAACCATATCTCTAGGCATTTAGCAGCATTGCTTGACATCTCTGAGCCCCAGGCTATCTGCACCTGCCCTCAGCAAGATACTGACAGGCAGCAATGAAAAGCTGATGGCTAGAGGGGTGGTTACTAGGTGCTTTGCATGTGATATTTCAAAAATGTAAGTGGAATACTGATCTTACTAAAAAAAAAATTGAAAATTTAAAAAAAAAGCGATTTCGCACTCAAGAAGTTGGCAAACCTAAAAGTTTCACCAAATTAACTCATCAGCCTGACATGTCTCATTACAAGATCTTATCACTGCTTTAACTAAACAAAAGAAAGGAAATAGAAAAATATAGAGAGAATCATTTACATTTCTCTAAAAAGAAAATTCTATAGGAAGTACTTCAGATGTGTTTTTGTCTTGTGCTATATGAAGCAGGTCCTGCTGCGGAATTTTAGGGTGGTGTTTTATTCATTTTCTTTTTAACAAACACCACAGTAAACATTAGAGCAACATCCATGAGAAATCATTAGAGCACAAGTTATAACAACTCCCTGGCACCCATAGAGTATGTAGGATGCCTTCTTTTTTATTTTTTATTATTATTATTATTGTAAAATTTTCCAATTCCTCTATTTTACTTTAACTCGACATACTTTACTTCTTTGAGCTAGAAATTCCCATTTTCCCAGGTGAACCTGCCCTCTTTTTGTGGCATTTGAACCCTTTGGAATGCACTGCAAAGTTAACCACTTATGTATAAGTAAATTTATAAGAAAATTTTCTGGGACATCAAGAAAAGAGAAAAAATGTTGAAATTCCACTTTCAAGAACCAAGATCATGTTCTTAGAAGATCTCTCTGACTTTTCATACTTATTCTTCTCTTCCTTATTCTCCTTTTTCTTCATTAAGGAAAGTGTAAAGAGTTAGTTGAAGTTCAAATGGTCACATTTACACTTTCAGTTATTTTATTGCTGACTACTCCTTGATTCCAAGTAACTTAATCCACTTTATTTCAACTGAGGGTGTTAGGGTGATGCTGCAGGTCCCCGTTATGTCCAAGATCCCATTGCTCTCATTGCTGTGTAAATTATCACAGAGAGACTGAAAAGTCTACAGTTGTCAGAGGACAGGAATTTTCAAAATATCAACAGGCAACTATTCGGTGTGAACAAATATGGTCCCTCAAAGAAATATAGCATACCCTAAGAATTCCTCTGAATTCACAGGAAAGTGTGGCTATTTTGGGGGATAAAGCCGCCCTATATTTGTTTTATCATCGAACAAAAAATATTTTAATGGATCTGGGATTTTGCCCTTTATTTTTTCAGCCCAAAGAGACAATGATCCTCTTAGAAATTTCCAGAACTTGACTGAATTATAATTACCTTGCAATTCACTGCAAAGTCAGAAATTACTATTGTTAATCACCACAATATATTTTGCACCTATGTATATATAATGCTTTCTAAAGAAATTTTAAAGTACCTTACAAGAAGATAAATATTTGAAAATACTAGAGTTGGATGACATTTTCCTCTGCACAGAGTGCCAACATAAATTTTGTGGAACTTTCAAGCCATAATTTGAAGATCTAGGAACACACATTTCTAATTCTAGTGAAATAAAGTGGCAAAATAGTGGGTGAAATAACCAGTCAGCTCCTTGAAAATCTGAGAATAAGATTCGTCTTAATGAGATCAAAAACAGCAGAATCCCAGACTAAGCCAGACAGAGGTTCGCAAAACTTAGTAAAAATATTATTAAAGTATTTTAAAAATTTTAAGTTTAAAAAAATTAAATTATTCTCATAAGTCAGATGAATCCTCTGTGTAACCACGCTGACTCTGATTCTGAGATGAACTCATCACAAGTTGCTTAAGTGCATGTACAAAAATTAACAGATAATTATATAAAAAAATTTGCAAGGTGGCTCAACGCCAAAAAGAGACTCTCCCATCAATCACATATGATACTCTTCTTGATATCTCTCCCTACATGGAGAAGCAGCTGTGCTCTGTAGCAAGTCCCAACAATTTTTAAAACCTGACTCCTGCAGACAAAATAAGATGGTCTGAAAACATAACCAGTTAGGCCCTTCTGGTTTTGCTTGCTGTTACGTGGCAACATCAGTTGCAGGATCCTCACATTCTTGGGACTTGAAATTTCACAGCATTTCAAAGATCCAGAGAAGCTACCCCAGAGAAGCCAAAGTACTTGCATGGTGTGAGTGATGGCTGTACTTGGCCTCATTAGCTCAAATATGCCTCATCCGAGGCATGGATTTCAACAAGCTGACCCTGTAATCACACTGCAGTCAAGGGTGAAACTTTCCATTATTTCAGTGACAATAACAAGCAAAGTTTCAGGCAAGGGCAATAGTATTCCTATGTCAAAACTGGAAGCAAATGCTACTGTCACTAAGATTTAGCAAATGTATACAAATGCAAAAAGAAAAAAAATTCACACGCAGAACATTTCATTCAAATATATAGAAAGCCCTCTGTGATTACAGAACACAAGTTACTGCTATGCTGTGACCAGCCTTGAATGGAAGGTATTAAAATTAAAAGTCAAATTTTAACACAACAGAAACAAATCAATCAACACTTCCAGCTTGAATGGACTCACTTTATGAAATCAAGCAACACTGCAGGAGTTAAAAAGTGTGCTTTGTGATCTGCTATTTATTCTTTTAGCTTCTTTTCTCTAAATGTGGCCTGTCCAAATTCCTCCAATAGGAAAATTTTCTAAAAGAACAGACCACTCTTGAGCAATTTCAGACTAGAAGTGGAAAATAAACAACACTGCTATACACCTGAACATGTAGGATATATTGATATTGTAGGAGAGTTACACATTAGCAGCACACCATGAAAACTGGGCATGCTGGGAAAATATCAAACTATTCAAACAAAAACAGTATTATTCATAACATCATTTTTCCACTTTGGAAACATAACTTGGCAGCGTCTCTATTAGGCCCAAGTATTCTGAGCTTCAGATACTCCTACAGAGAAGCTAAGTGGGTTTTATTCAGCTACATGCAAAGAAATATAGAGTTATTTCTTTTCTGTCTCTGAAAATAACTTGTCCACTCCAATAAAAAGTATGCTGCTAGAGAGGTTGATAATTAAGCTTTTGGAGTTTGCCATCCATTAAAACTTGATGATCCCACCCAAAGCGCTTCATCATCAGAACCATCTGGTGCTCTTTCTGCACAATTACCAAAATACAGAACATATTTTGACTTGGCACTTGCATTTGGTAGACACTTTAGTCATTTTATAAGCAACAAGGCAGCATCTTGCCAAAGCACGGCCTCAAAAGGAAATTTCAACACACCAGAATCTGACTTCTATCCTAGGAAGTTCCACCAGGGTAGAAAGAAGGAATGTCTTCACCTTTGTCTAAGGCCCTCACCTTCACGTACAAGACAGCTCTTACCAAACTCATTTCTCTGCATTACCAACCCAGGACACCTCTATATGTTGATTATTCAAAGCACTGTCTAGGCTGTTAGGGACAAAGTGAACTCCCTCTGGTTTGGAAATCACTTTCTTTGGAGATTCTTGGCTCTGAAATCAAACTAATGATCCACCAGAAATTAAATTATTAGAAGTAAAAGGATCCAAAGGCACTTCACAATGATACTCTGAAGAACACTATCAAGAATATTTCATTTTAGACTCTCCTATCACATTTTTTTTCCATGTCTGCACATATTGCAATAGTATGAGCACAGCTCTAAATGTAGGAAAGCCTGAAAAACAACAGGGGAACGAGAGAATATGGACTAGTCTTGAATGATTCTAGACTTCTTTTTTGGCTGTGAGTTTCCAAGATTTTCTACAAAGAAGAAAACATGATGAGAACATGGAACATACTTCCAAAAGCATTAATAAGAGTCTTTTGCAGATTGCCTTTAATTCACTTGTTTTAGTCATCTCTGCCAGAAAAATTTGTAACAGAAGTTGAAAATTTCTATGCAGTAATGATGTTATTCTCAGCTTTCTCTGGACAGCACTGATAGAATGAAAAAACAAAAAACATATATTGAGAAACAATATTGAGAACTCAATATTGAAGTGATTCTCAAATCTAAAAATTTCAGTTACTCTCAGGAATTCTGAGGGTAGGTCTACATTCAGTGTCCCTCACCTACAAACTTCCCATAAGCAAGAACACAAAATGATGCAAACTTATTGCAATATATACTCTAAGGAATTTATATATTATCCTTAGTGGAAATAAATGCTTCTCTCAAAGACTTCTGTTTATTGAACATACAAATTATTAACCTAGTTGGCATCAAAATGGGTCAACTGCTCCACAATTAGTAAGAAAAAAAAGTGAAAAATCAAGCAAATATACATTTTTAAATAGTGCAGCATAAAAATACATCCCAAATGCCAACTACAAGTTCCAGAGCAATCAAATAAGTATTGCATTGCATATGGCATAGAAATCATAAAAATAAATATACTAGAAAACACAGGATTTCAAATCAAATAGTCATATCAGAACGTGGATTTGCACCCATCAAAGTTTTCACATATATAAATTGGGAAGCTAAAGAAATAGAAACAGATAAAAGGTGGATAATTTACAGGTAAAATGATAAAAGATTAAATAATTGTACACACAGAACTGAACAAAAATTTATGCAAAAAAGTAGTAAGAAAATCATATAAAAAATTTGGATTGAAATTAAAGAAGCTATTATTGCAAATAACATTGAGAGGATAATCCCTCAACAAAAGAACACTCTGAAGAAACAAGTTTCGTGAAATTATAATAGCAAAATGCCAAAAAAAAGATGTATAAAATATGTAATCACACAAAAATATATCTGCACAAGAGTATAAGTGAGAAATTAGAAACATTCAATTTGGTGAAGAGATCTATGGGTGCACAAGGCAATCTGAGGCATCACAATCACATTCATCCTTATTAGACAAGCCATCAGACAGGCAAAATGTAATATATGAGCAAGTAAATAAACATTTGACTACATAGAGTGTCATCCTCATTGGGTGACACTCCTAAGAGTCTGTATCTCCCTCCTGGCAAAAACAAACTGCACATTGCATCCTTATTTTTATACAGGATCTCGGAGCAGATTTCCTAACATCAGAGATTTATAAAAACAAATACAGCTTATTTCTTTCCCACAGCTTTTTCCCCTTTAATTTTATCACAGCCAACAATATTGTAACAAGTAGCAATTTGCCATCAGTCATAGGCCCATATTTTTTGAGTGCCAGCATGACTTTCTTAAGTCTCTACCAAAAAGTGAAAAGATCAAAAGTATTTACTTTCAGGAAAGCTAATCAGATTACTGTCACCTTACAAAATGGTGCATCCCTGTTATTCCAACTATTTCATTACAGTGACACGTAACAACCACAATGTGGTGATAATAATACACCAACCCCAAAAGAATTAATTAATCAAAATGCATAACAAATAAGAGAAATCAATCAACTTATGCCTTAGAATCCTGAGCAACTGCTACAACATCAGAAAAACTCTGCAGGGCAAAGATGATGATGTTTTCAGGCCAGTGGAATTAACATTTTGGTTTAAATTCCACAGCATCTAGAAAAGGCCAAACCCAATAGAGCAGATTCATCAAAGTGTTATTTCAGTTTTATTATTTCTCAGCAACAGTGGAGCCTCATTTGCTTTGGTAAACAGTAATTAGATATACAGTCTACATTAAAAAAAGAGACAAACTAATATCTCCATCTCAGTTTATAAGTAAAAAATGTATATATACGGTAGGTCCTTATTTAACCTATTCTAATAAAACTAGCAGTTTGCTATTCATAAAAGTGACATATTCTGGCTTATTTTTGATGCAAACTCTGTACAAGCAATGACATGAGATAATAATGCACGTCATTTCCTTGAACATTTTGAGCCTGAGTTTCCAGCTTTAAAAAATGGACATTTTTTGCTAAGCAGATGAGCTCATCATGAGCCCCAGTGCATGGCTGTTCCTACGATTATGTTCTAATGCAACTGAGAAGCTGGTGGTTATAAACAGAGCAAGGTATTTCATCTGGCCCTTTTCTTGCCTACCCAAATAGGAACAAGACCAGCAGAGATTTCCCAAGTCCTTCCCCTGCACAAATATATTCATTTCTATATGTTTTGGCCTTCAAAACTGTGAATCAGAAACCAGGATCAGACCAGAAATAACTGCAGTCTGCTTTTCACAGAAACACAGTTTTCTTGTTATGCCTTGCTATAGTTATCTATCTTGTAATGTTATTCTTATCACATCCTAAAAATCTGCATCGCTTTTTTTTTCACTTCAGGATGAATTCTGCCTTCAGCTGTAAACCAGGAGTCCCCACAGAGCCACAGTGGTTGCACACTGATGTACCAGGAAAAACAGAACCTGGACTTCCAGTTAATAATTTCCTACATATTAACAGACTTTTAGAGTAATATAATACACACAGTTTATGTTGTGATTTAAGAATTAAAAACTAATCACATGTAAAATTGGGCCGTTGAAGAAATAACTGCCAGGTAAGTTGGAATTAGAGCTGGATATGAACCCCTGGCTGCTTGCACTTGCACCAGTGAACTGGAAAAGCTCAGTAAGCCAGCAAGGCTTAGCTAGAGAAGCTGACACTCCAGCAGCATCAACAATCCTTTAAACAATTAAAAATCCTGTTTTAATTTAAAGGCAAGGAACAGGGAAGGAGGAAAAAAAGAAATGAACGATAAGGAAATAAATCCTTAGCAGTATAACCCACAAGGTTCATTTTTTTTTCAAGGTCTGGTCAAAAATTATTCCATACTGTTTAATCCTGAAAGCAAGTTCCTCCTTTTCCTTGTTCCTCCTAGTAATTTATTATAATACAAAATTATCTGGGACACAACAATATCTTTTATAAACTCCACACCCACAAAAAAAAAAACAAACAAGCAACCAAAAAAAAAAAAAACCAAACCAGAAGTTTGCCAGTAAAAAAATATATTTATCCTATTCTAATATGTGTTTCTCAACTTCCTGTGTACTTATTAGCAAGTACTTTCATCACTGTCTGGCTGAAAAACGTCTGTATTGAACAAACAATGCTATTTTTCACCGAACTCAGTGGTGATATTTTCCTGGAATTTAGAACTGCAAGCCTGTCAGATGACAAATTAATTTAAAATATCATCAATTGATCCATATATGATCAGGTTACAGCAAGGCATATTAGTCTTAGGAAATTATTGTGTTGCTCATACTCTGGCATCAGCAGTCTTTATTTTTCTAGCTGCCAGTTAGAATGAAATTTTCATTGGTTCTTTTGATGAACAGCAGATATAAAAGCTTAGCTATATCATCTATGACAGGTCAACTGCTTTTGGGGCTATTATTTTAGTTAAAAGACAGTATAACTTCAAATTATAAAACATGTTTATACATAGATATTTACATTCACAGCTAGCCAGATGTACACAGAATACTCCTAATCGGAGAGATATTCTAGAAAAATGAGAATGTAACTGTTTACTTTTCTTCAACTTTTAAAATCCTATGGGAATCTATAAAATTGGGGCTGAGGGTGGGGGTGTCTAAAGGGGGACTGTCTCTTTTTTTTTTTTCCCCTCCTTTTTAGCAGCAGAAATCCTGCCATACCAATATGCTTTTGGCCAGACTACTGCATACAAAATTCCCCTTTGGCTTTCTGATACTATTTCTAATACAGAACAAATACGACAGGATTGAACAGAAGTCTGTTCCTGAGAAATGGTGGAAGACAATGTAGAGAAACGGGGACATGGGGAATCCTGAATATGCAAAAGGAAAAGATATCCAAGTCTTTCAAGGAATAGAAAGCTGAAATCAAATTATACATAACTTAACCAAACTGCAGCAGCTATTTAAGGGTACTTAAAATGAATCTGCTCTTAAAGTAGTTACTAATTTTGTAAGACTCCATCTTGAGATGACCCTGATTTTTCTAAAGATGGTGCCAAAAACTGGTTCAACAGAGTCTCAAGTTCAACTCTAAAAACAAAAGCACACACAGCTGCTTTTGCATTGAAAATGTTGACATTTCATAGCTTGTGAGCTGCTGGAAATGTACTGAACAAATTCCTTGAACTTTAAAGCTAGGTAATAGGTATAAGGAACAATCAACCACTCTCAAATGAATTCAAGCAATTTTAACATGGCTTGAAAGAGAAAAAATGTAACCTCTTTTAAAAGGAGAAAAAAAAAGCGCATATAACTGACACTAAAAATAAACTGGGTTATGTAATAAGCCTAAGAAATAACAACATATAGTAGCATATTTGGTCTGCTTTAGGCCCTCGGCAAAAGTTTTCATCCTCTAAAAAATGAATGGAAATTCACACATTCAGGCAGAGATAACATCTATTCTATATATCTTTTCACAGATGCAGATATATGGAATACAGTATCTAAATATCTGTTTAATTATGGAGGAGAGAGCAAAGGGTACTTAACAAATCGGAGAGATCGAAATCTTATTGAAAGACCCCGTTCTTAGTGGAAATCTGGAGTAGCCAGATGCTGCTGCATAAATGGATTAGCTGTTTGTGTATGCTACACGTTGGGGATGGTCTGGCAGAGTAACAGGGCTGGTAGGGCCACAGCCCTGATGAGAGTCCATCACTGAGGACCTGCAGCTTTGGAAGCTAGCAAAGCCATAGAGCTCCTGTATAGGCTGCAGGAGACTTTGAGACACACCACAGTCCATCCTTTGATCCTGTTCTTGCCAGGAACGCCATGGAAATTCATTTGTACTGTTTCTGGCAAGCCTACTCTTATTTGCAAAGCAAATCTGTACCAGCGTTGCTGCTGGGAAGAGTTGGAATTACGTGCAGGTGAAGAATTTGACTTTCCATCCTAAATTGTACTTGGCTGTCACTTGTGCCAGTGAGGTGCGTGAACGAATTGCTCCCCAAACCAAGCTCAAGCAGCAAGTCAGACACCTCATCCCTAACAGATGAGAGTTACCCACACATGTGGCTGATGCACCAGACTCAAGTTAATACTTTCACATGGCACCTCTGGCTCTGTCCAGCCTTACCTAAAGCTGTACCACAACTGTCTTTTAACGCCTAGTCTGAAAGACATCTGAAAACTCCTTAATTGATACAGCACATCGTGAGTACTCAAATAACCAGGAAAAAAAGTATTTTCACAGTAAAAGACCACTAATATCAAACTAGGTGATGTCTGAAATCAAAACACTGATGCTTACGCTTTCAGTGCCAATAAAATGAAAGATAAAATTGCTGGTAATAGTCAAACACAGAAGTACTTTATTTTTCAGACTTAAAGTATGCAAGACTTCTCTTGCAAGTAGAACTTGTGAATATTGCCACATAAAAATTGCAAGTAGAACACTTGTGAATTATGAAGGTCCTTCCTTTTTAAACAAATTTAGAAAATGTAATCATCCTTCACAGGTGAGATATTCTGTTTATTCTATGGAGAATCATTTCAGTCTAAATTAAACTCTTCAAATGGTTTTGATGATTGCAATAAGGACACAACAGGGAAAAGATCTAGGAAGAGAATAACACGTGTTAGATGAATGGCTGACAGAAATATTTCTAGTATATAAAAACTGCTGGTGTTTTTTTTAACCAAATAACAGTATTATTTTTTTCAAAGCAGAAAAAACTAATCCTGCTTATCTGTCCTAAATAAAAATTCCAATCTGCACACTCCTCTTGAATTATCATCAAACTGTAGTGAGCATATCAATGAAAAATTGAACATATAGGTCTTTTCAGCATTCAAAAAGTCCCACCAGCAGTACAAAGATACCTTCCAGATACCAGTGTCAGAAAACCCTGCCTATTCAGCACGTAAAAATGAGAACTTTTTGGGTGTCCTGACCTTAAGTAACCAGACACAAGGCAGAAGGAAAATGGCTTTTTTGTTAACAATAATCTACAGATTGCTTAGAATTTATTCAATTCAGAGCTCAATCAGATTTTTATAATGCAAGTGGTGACAAAAAGCAAAGGAAGATGTTAAAAACACAATATATAGCATTCGCTGTTTATTCTGACCCTGACGTCAAACCTGACAGACAGAAGGAACATAACCAAATAGATACTTATGGAAAGAATTGTTTTATATATTCCCCTCTTCCAGGCTGTCTCTACACTCATACTTGTTTAACAGTGTAATTAAGAACAATACTGCTAGCAGACATGGAAAATTCTAACGTGAAGTCACAAAACTACAGCATTACCGAAATACAGGTGCAAGACATCCTACTACATATTTGAGGGATTTTTTTGTAGTACATGACGTGCTTGCCAGTTACTGACTTCAATTATCTCAACAGAAAATGTAAGAGAAATCTCAAAAGACTAACCAGGAATACTGAAATCCAAGTGACTTAAAAGATGCGTGGGATATCCTATAATCTGTCTTTTCAACCTATAAACTTGATCATCCTGCTGCTAGTACTGTTATTTCCAAGGAGTGCTCAGTGATCCTTTACACATTGCTCAAGGTGACCTGTACTAAAGCTCTGTTTATCAAGTGCCTACTGTAAGAATCATTTGTCTTCCTTAAGGACATTTGCCTTCTGTAGCAATGTACCTCCTGGAGGTTTCTTGTACACACCAAGGAGTCAACAAATGGACTCAAGAAGAAGGAGAAGGCCAAGAGAGGCTCGTTTCACATCCCTGGAGGATGTTTCCATGGAGACTCTTTACAAAAGCCAATGCAACTCCAGACTGCACCATTTGCACTTTTAGCCTCCTTTGAAACGAAAAAGTCTCGCTGAAACCAAACCTTTCCTGCTACTGGAGTTGCAACAGGCACACTGACAGAGATCAGATCCAGACACATATGGTTTCTGCATGGTCATGCTCAGTCTGCTGCTAGTCCCAAGAACTTTGCCAGGTTTATGGACAAGATTTGAGGTGTAATGTACAGTGCAGTTCCTGCTGTCTTCATTGCAGTAGGATAATGGGGAATGCAAGATTATGACCCTGCTGGCAGACTCAGAGCAGAAGAGCTGAGCTGCAGCTTAGGCTTTGACCCTTAAGACAAGAGAAAGAACTGAGGAAAAGGACCTGGGATGTTGCTCTTGCTAGTGGGTCACTTTGGGATGTGGAGATTTTGGAAGATAAGGAGTCCAACCTCCATAAGGGTCACAGGTCTAGAGTTACCATTGTACATAATTAGGCAATAAGAAGCTTATTACGTGCCCTTATAATCAAGGGCTTGCTCCAAAGCCTGTTTAAGTCAATAGGAATCTTTCTATTGACTTCAAAGGGGCTTTTGATCAAGTCCTGCCTACTTAGTAGGATACCTCTCTCCCTATGTCATAACTTAGCATTTGCCATCAGGAGGGACTCAAACTGACAGGCTTGTGGCACGACACAAAGGTGCTGCTGAGAGGACACTTGCATTTAAAGACATTTGACCCCCTTTTGTAACTTCAGCCCGCTGCTGATCTGCAGTACCTGGGACATTTACCAGGTAAGAGAAAAACATCATTGACTTGAGAGACCTCCTGTGTTCACTGGGTCTAATTTTTCTTGATGTATGTACAGCCACAAGAATATTGCCACGGGGACTATTGCCACAGAATGTACACACACATTTCTTAATCCAAACAAAAGAAACAGAGGAATCACCAAGTTCCCACTAATATACATAATACATTATTTACATCCTTCCCTGACCATTAGGCAGTATCACATAATAATCATTTATACAGCTCCATATTTCTACGCACATATTAATTCTGAAAATGCATACTGTGTGGCCACACTGTAACTTGTCACTGACAGACGTTGTGGAAATCCCCCTTATTTCATGGATCATTGATCCAATGTGTAAAGCCTTCTTAGCTTGCAAGCCATTGACCAGATAAACCATAAGGGCTCCAAAGGGAAAGAGCCTTTCTGGTCTGTCGAGCAAATTCAGCAGTAGCACACGTACTTCAAACCCACATGTGAAAACCTCTTTGAAATTAAGGTCCTGATCCTGCAAATCCTTATCCCATTACCTAGAAGTCATCCCAATGAAACCCTGATACAGTTATCACACATCCCTAGAAAAAGAACACTGCATTACTTAGGTTAAACATTTGTAACCAGACTCAAGACCGGTATTCAGAATCAAGACCCAAACACAAATCAGAAAAATAATGTCTAGAATAAACCAGCCCTTTAAGGTTTTCTACTCAAAATAAATAAAGACTATGAGCTACATGAAACAGGGAAACAAATGCAATTCTTTTAATTAAAAAGTGGGAAAAGTTGCATCTATATATAATGATTTTTTAAATTTATGTACTCTCATAACTTTCAAAAGAGCTAATTGGACTTTCCCACGATCTTTGATACTACTAAAAATCACAGATTTTAAGCCAATTCTGCAGATTTACAGCTATAATTCAGCAGCTGAATACCTTTGAAAATATATCTCCTAGTAATACAGACAATGCTCTTACAATAATATTTTGCCTTTAAAGCAGTTTGTTAGATAACCTATATTTTTCTTAATTTCAGTTCTGAGGCAAATACAAATTCAAAGTACAGAAACACAAATGTTGTTTTCTGTGGTGCTGGCACACTGCTATTTTCCAGATCACCCTAACATGAGGTAACTATTATCGATTGTGAAAGCACAACAGGTGGGTCACATGAAAGGTCACATTAGTTTTGTTCACAGGGCCAAACAGAAGGTTTTCATTATCCTTAATAAAAACAGAAGCAAGTAATAAAATATATCATTGCAATAACATATCTCTCCATTCATATGCAATAACCTCATACATTAGATCCTACCATTTCAAAATACTGTTGTTGGCTCCAGCAGCATGATTATTTTTGCGGTTGCTACTTAGAAAAATAATATTATAAATCATAGTTTGACTTGCAAATTTCTACACCGTTCTTTTGAACTGCTTTTTGAAATGTTTTCTTGGACAAAACTCCTCAAAAGCATGAGCTCGCTTAGAAATATTAAGTACTCTAAGTGGTCAATAAGGCAGCAAAGATTTTTAGTAATTCCTGTCATTAGTGTAATAGCAAATCATGGTTTCTAGTAGTCAGGCACCTTGTTCAAATCCTGATGGTAAGTTATAGTAGAGTCATAATTTAGGCATGGTGTAAAAAAGTCAGAACATATTAGATGTTTTCACAAGAGTCTTCAGGACAGATGGATTGCCCAGCTCTGTTCTGCTTGTGACATGCACTGATGTACACAAACACATCAGTGAACTAGCATGGACAGCAAAGGTTTACAGCTCAAAGTCAAGGCAACGTATTGCTGCACCTACTGAAAGCGTATTTTGTTTCTGTCACTTAGGTATCTCACAAGGATATCATCCATCTTAAATATATTTCAGTACAAATTCTAGAAGGCCTGCATTTAAAACATCAGTTAGTCAGATTTAGCATCTACATCAGAGAAAACGTTTATGTTTTCTGTTTATATATACATTTTTAACTTAAATTTCACTTTTATTTCTTTTTAAATGATGCCTAAATGTTTCTAGGCTGAACAATAATCAGTACACTGGGGTTTTTTTCCTGCTTTTTCCTAATTTAACTATTCTCCGATGCCTTGTTTTGCTGCTGTGCATCCCCACGTCATGACAAATATAACTGGATATCACATAGAATAGAAACCAAAAAATATAAAATAATTTGTATATGCCTAAAAACACTATTTCCCAAATAAGATGGGATCTAGGCATCAGTGTTAACAGTCCAGTGCCTCCCCACTGATCCTGCAGCAACAAAGAGACAGCCTGCCCCTGAAAGCAGCAACTTGTTATCAGAGAGCAACACGTGTTAGTGGAAGCAGCAAACGTATGGAACAATGTATGGATATCTGCGCACGCAAAAGACCCCTGGGAGAATGACTTCAGAGTCTGGTTCCAAAAAAGCGAGCTGCTTATCAGTCTGTCACCCAAGTGTACAAAGCTCATCCTGGGGCATGTTGTGTCTGCGGAGTGCCCGGCATTCCGGCGGCGCGGGGCCTCCCTCCCCGCAGCCCCCCAGTCCTCCCAGTTGGAGAACAATGCCTTTCTTTTCAGAGCCACACCTGCTGCCACTTCTGACCAACTATTCCGTCACGTGCTCCCTGAAGAGGTTTTCAAAATCTTTCTCACGATTCGAAAATACGGAGCCGCAACTTCACGCTATTTCACGCCTTTCCTCCTCCCCCCATCGCAGCTTGATGTGCTAATATTAAAAATCCTGGAACATAAATCAGTAAGTATATTTCCATGTCGGGTGAGGCAAGGGTGCAGAGCATCTCAAGCATTTTAGGTCAGGGGAAAATGTCTCCTCAGTTTCCGTCTATCTGATACAGACACGCTGTGTGGTATTCTCCAGTTTACAGGCCATGCCAAAACCTTTATCTTTTCAAAGTAGTGGCAGGTAAAACATTTAGACATGAAAAAAATGCACCTTGAAAGCATAGTTTGTCCAAACTGAGTGTGTTTTATTATCTTTCTGCTTAAGCTGAAAATTCCAGGGAGTTATTGGAATTATTCCAATCAATTTAGATAGCCAAATTTGTATTTCATTTTTTGCTTGCATTTCTGTGTGCAATGTACTGAAAGCAGATTTCAAAAAGAAATATAATTCAAAATTAAACAAAAAACTGATTGTACCTCTGAATTTTAGAAAAAAATTGTATTTTTTGACAAACCATCTAAAGTCAAAACTGAAAAAGTGGTAAAAAGAGTTTTTACCTCCCATACCCTAGGAAATTGTGAAGATAAAGGAAGCTAATCTAAAACTTGCTATGTAGCAGACTTTATTTAACAAAAGCTGACTGCAAAAAATTAAAATATTGGACGAAAAATGTCAATGCTAATAACATGATTTATCTGGTTTACATAAAGTCAGTAATTTCTGGACAGTCTTTCGAAAGATGTACAATATTTGCAATTCAGCTATTCCTACATCTTTCATGGTACCGGCACATTAAATTGATCACTTAGCTTAATCAGATCTCATATCAAAGCATTCTATGGGTTATAGATAAAATGGGGACCAGTTTAATAATCAAGGATGGTCCCACGAGGACATGGAGCATTCCTGTGGGAATTCATGAGTGACCAGCTTTGTTACAAGTGCACAGCAAATTAAAGGTTCTGCTATGGTAAGACTAACACATGGGAGCCATTTCTAAAATGTAATGTTAAGGCAGCTGAAATAGGAGCACCTGAATGAAGATTCCTAATCCTAAATTCATATTGTAACCATCAAGTCAAAGGTGGCCTGATTTTGGAGGCTCTTGGCAAACATCTCTGATTCCAGCAGCAGGCAACGTTCAGAAGTCTATCACACCTACACTTTGAAGTGTTGGAGTGAATCATAACTCTAACTTTAGACATTCCTACTGAAAACATTATCCCAGTGTCCACGGGATAATGCATTTTGTCAAAGTTGGGCTTGACCTAGCAGGTCTTTTCCAACCTCACTGATTCTACGATTTCAGTAAGACTTCCCTAACCAGAATTTGCAACATATTTCCCCCTCTGAGACCTTCCCTGATCAAAACATATCATGGCAGTCTCATTTCTGCCACCATTCCAACCTCCCCCAGTTTCTTACAGGAGTTTACACATCCCTGTATTTAGCATGTTCCTGATCTGACACTAGTTGGCTTTTTTGGCTCAGTTTTGAATCAAGCTATTATCTAACGACAAACCTAGCACTTCCTTCCTTCAGGATCAGACAAATATGCATGCATCCATGCAGATATTTCTGATGTATATTTACCCCTTTTGTAGGGAGAAAGGCAAGCTCCCTCCAAAAATATATGGAAACAGATGACAGGCACCTGTTGCATTCAGTCCTTCTATAGCACATAAGATACAGGCAGAAGTGCTTCTGTATTGCTGCTATTTGCCTACATCATGCTGAAAGCAACAGGCATGAATGGTTAGTTGCAGAAATAAACATTATTTTTAGACTAACAAAGGAAACTGGCAGTTTAGACTAAAATTTCCAACATGTCATGAAAGTCTGGAAGAAAGACAATGCCTTCCACACTCCAAAATTGCAAAGCCCTTCTAACAAATGTATCCTCCTCCCTCTCACTTAAGTGTTGTTCTTAGGTGTCCAATACATTTCTTCAAAAGCAGTGGAAGTATATGCTAACACAACAACTTTGTCCAGCTGGAAAAGCCATCTGAGACCAAATCAGCAGCTTAACCTTTTAATTTTACTTGTTTGATTAACATGTAGTGTCTATAACCTTGATAGCAGTCATGTGCTGTTAATTAATTTCACTAATTCAGGTAGCATTTCCATCGACTTGAGGAAATTTCAGACTTTGGTCAGTATAAGAAATTATACTACATCCTGTGGATGATGAAAAAAAGGAAGGAAAAACCTTTGTACCTACCGAATTGAGCTGTTGTGATTTCAAATCAGTTGTTCTGCACGTACGGATATAATGACAGGAAAAAAAGTAATTATAATTAGGTGTCTATTTTGATTTTTCTCTTCATAGTATCCGTACTGAATGTCATTTGATTTTAACAAACTCTAAAGTCATTTCAGGCAGGCACTGTATATCCTTGTTGCTACCAGTCTACTTGGAGTCTCTAGTTTATTTCTACAAAATTTTCATACGCAAACACTTAAATATTTTTATTATATAAAAAAAGAATACTTAAATGGTAAGTTGATAATGTTGAAAGGCAAGACAAAACTGATCCCAGCAACATATTAACAACTGTTTTCAAGGGGTGCAAATAGAGAAAAAAGGAAGAAAAGAAGGAAGGGGAAGAAAATAAAGACAGAAAAGCAGAAATTGGTGGGAATAAGATCAATTAATTTGATTTTACAGCTGGAGCTACACTACAATGGAGGTCCCAAAAAAATTCTTATGTGACTTTGATGGGACTCCATCATGTGCCTAAGAGACTGTAACTATAAGCAGGACATTCATTAGGATTGAATTCTTCATTTTCAACAGATGTCTTCACTGAAATTAAATTTCTACAACTCAGATGCCCAGTTTGCTACTCTTACTTGTCTGGAAATTTTCACTAATATCAACTCCATTGGCAGCAAAATAAAGCTACTCTCACACTCTATCATTTCCTAGAAACTGATAAATCAGATAAAATGATAATTCTCAGGGAATATTCACACCATGTCAGATATCTTGTGCAAATGCCTAAATGAGGAGCTAAGGCTTTCCATACAGTTACCAACATTCCCAGAATCATGAAAGCAACATGAATAAGAGGCCTCTCTCTACTCTGCATAAAAGGGCTTGGAGTTAGATACTAACTCTCCATACTACACAGATAACATTTTCATTTGGAAGACAACGAAGTTTCTCTAGGAAAAAAAAGATCTCTCAGGTTAAATGAGTGTAATATTTATACAAGAAAATCTAACACATGAACAGAGTTCAGGAGGTGTCTAGGAATTACACTTCGAGAGAAGTTAGACTTGGCAGTTTCAGTAAGTTTTTAAATGCAGATTTTCATTACAGGATGTTCTGATTAATACTGAGGATTCATCACTGGAGAAAAAAGTTAGGTAAAGGAAATTAATTCAATACTGATTAAATGGATTCTGATAATAAAACCATCAACACAAGGAATGTTTTCCCAGAGACAGCAGTAGAAGTCTAAGAAGGCTGTGGATCATTTAATAATATACTAAAGGTGACTAAAAAAAATATATATATGGGATTTCAATAATGAAGAAGTATATTTATTATTACCTGTAGAGTGTTTTACTAACATCCATTTGTTATGGTAGTACAAATGGGAAAAATATATTTATTTAATAATAGTACTGAAATAGTATCCAAACAGTAACAAAGCAGTATGGCCTCATATTGGAAATAGAAGCTACTTTTAATTTTGTGGGCATACAAAATGCCATCTTTTGTTATCTGTACCAGACTTTCTGACAGTTATGTCCAGAAATGAATCTGAAATTTCAAAGTTAGTAGCCCTGAAGGAAGCACTGGAGCTTCCATTTGACACTTCTGTATCTCTGCATTCTTCGCAAGACCACAAAACCACCCCACAGTAACCTGGGATATCTGTAAATAACCCATCTGTATGTAGACATGAAAATTAAAATGAAGATGGTAATATTACCTTCATATCAAGGCCAACTGTCGGTGCCACCAACTTTATATGTGGATGCCATTCACACAAAACTGTTCCAAAATCACAGCTTTAGAAATTGTGCAGTTTATTTTAAAAAATGTTAATATGGCAAGATGTAAACTTATTCTCTATGTTCCTGTTCTCTTTGTTCAAGTTAAAAATTTTTCTTCTGTTTGCTACCATAATCTCTCCTTAAAATACATAATATCACAAGATTTCTAATCCATGAGAAACTTCCAGGGCAGTAACAGTGCATCTTACAGTGCTGGACTTGCATTTGTTGAAAGGCAAAAGTATTTCCAGCATAATTTTCCTTCCCACCCCACCTTCAGTCTGATATCCCCTTCATTTATTCTTTCAGACCAAGCCAATCAGTTCCTAAATGCTACTCCTCATTTCCTTTTCCAGGCAGTTCCCAAGAGTCCCTGGCATCAAAGGAGCTGTGAAACAACACTGAGGACTCAGACTCAACGTCTCAGCAACTGGATGCTCGCTGTCTGCTGACCTCACAGCAAGGAAGAGTCTACTTCAATCTTCCCAGGTGAGTAAATAATTTTAGATTGGAAATACTGAGCAGAAAATTACAGGAATCCTATTTGAGTTCACGTCCTATATTCTGCTCTCTTTACCAAACACAGTTTATCTGCCAGACAAGTTTCCTTCTCCATTTGTCCAGTCTATTCTAACAGAGAAAATAAAGTTGGCACAGTGAGTATTTTTTCACTCTCCTTGACTGAATGCTGTCTATACCAGTCCTAGAGAAAAAGCAGTTGGAATAACCCTAACCTACTTTTCTCTACTACTTTTGCACATGGGCACCAATTAAAATATTGAATCTGTGAGTTAAACAGGAGGTGTCTCATTCAACATCAATGACAACCCCACACCACACATAGCCTGAAAGTTAATATGCATCTCTTTAAAAAAAAAAAAAAATTAGTTTTTAATATCAGCAAGCGTGTTAATTGTGGTAAAATGAACAATACTGAAATTGTTTGAAGACGGAATTAAATTTAATGAAATTCACAAACAAACCCCTTTTAGAAAGTAACAACAGTTTTTTGAACATTAAAGAGAAACTCATTATATCAAGACAACTCCAATGTAAAAGGCAAACCGACTTCAATCACTGCATATCTGCATGTTAATGAACTTGCTGTGTGCAGCAGGGACTGAAGAGAGTAAGTAATGGGAAGACTGTCTTAAAGCACACAGTACACTTTAAAAAAAAACACGCCACCTTTAATCAATGAAACACCTTTTCATTCGTACCCTAATAGCAACTGAAATGATTTCAAACGTAACACAAAGGGAAGATGATACTTGGTAAAGGTTTCTTTAAGACATAACATTTCTTGCACATTCTTTCAGCATTCACATGCTGTCAGCATCACTGTGGCAAAGACTTTCAAGTTTCAGCAGACAGATACCGCCTAGTACAAAGTCTTTGTCATAATAATTTCATTGCAGCCCCCTGATCAAACATCTAGACAAATCTGAGACTGAAAAGTGAGAGCTAACCAGTGACCTTTGATTAGAACCACAAGCACCAGTTTTAATAAAATGCCTCATTCATTGCCTTCCACTGCCAACAAGGAAGGTGTGTTTGAGCCTGAAAAATGTAGTCAATATACCATTTACACCCATATAATGATTCCTATTATTCACAGTTAGAATTTGTGACTGTAGCAAGTGAAACATAGACATCTTAAAATAGCTAAATGAAAACACACTGACAACATTCTACCTTTAAAATATATTCAGGAGCCTGCCTCTGCCTTTCTGTTGCCTGCTGCTGGCTTTCATGTCTTGCTGATCGTATTGTAATAGGCTTGGCTTTTTTCCCCCCACAAGCCTTCATTTACACAATGTTTGGTTTGTTACAATTTCTCAAAAATCTATGACTGTTGGCAAAGTCCAGTTTTAAGGGGCCTTTAAATTTGTACTTCACTTAAGAAACAGTGCCCCATTCAAATATACGCTTATAAAGCTGCCTTTTTGTATATTATACATGAATATTTATATATTAAATTTTGAAAATTCAACTCATTTTTGGAGCTGAACTTCCTATGTAACTTCGAGGGAAGGTTGTAAAAAGACCTAACAAACTTTGCAGTTGTTCAACACATGTTTTTGCTCAAAAGCATCCAAGTTGCTGTTCTCTAATACAGAAGTTCAAGGAAATACAATTAAAATCCATTTCACATATTTGTGCCTTAGCATGTCAGGCAAGAGGACAGAAAGGGGGTCTTATCACATTTATTTCCCACTTGAAAAGCGAAAGTCTTAAGAAGGGTAATAAATATTCAAATGACTTTGCACCACTGAGCCACCATATCAAGCTAATGATCTGTAGTCTGGAGCTCTATAAAAAGAAAGCTTACTGCCTGCCGTCACCTAGAGGTGTTGCTGTAAACACTGTGGGGGGATATTCTCCTCTCAGTGTGTGTGCATGTAACTACACTTAATGCTGTTTTCAAGACAGAATATATTGCTGAGTTGTAAAACAGAAAGACGGGATGAAACGCACGCGGGGTAAGAATGCAAGGGCAAGATTAATTGGAAAGAAGTTGCTGGAGATTTAACTTAGCTTCCTTCTTTGCCGTGCTCTGAAGGAGTGAGTTTGTGTTTCAGGCCCTCTTGCACAGCCACAAACAGGAAAGGTTCAGATGCTCAGTCATACACAGGGTAGGAGCTCATGGTTACTTAACTAAGAGCAAGATGAGTGAACTCCACGGCCTGCCAGAGCCTGCTGCAATCTTGAATTCACTGTAACAGAACCACTGAGGCCCTAAAGCTGAATGGTCCACTGCATAAGGGAACAGATCCCTTCAGGCAGGAAGAAAACAGGAATAAATGGCAGATTTGTCATGAACACTGCATCTTCCCTAGAGCGTGGACCAAGGAGACTTGTGGTCCATCAAAAGCCGTGGAGAAAAGGCAGCTCCAAGCACATTAAAGAACCATTTCTAACCACAAGTGTAAGGGTACATAAAGTCTTATCTTTATTAAAAAATATTGCATAAGAAGGAGAGATGGTCTGTCATTTAAGCAGAGGCCTGGAAATGAGCCATATCTTCCAAGTTCAAATTCTGGCTAGGACCCAAACCATCTTGAAACCTTCCTGCTTCAGTTTCCCAACTGGAAAAGTGAGAATAAACATACTTGCCTACGGTATTTCTCTCTCAAGAGTGAAGGAATAATTAAACACAGGGTACAAGTATCCTGTCTGTTTGGAAGATCCAACGCCCCTTATCACCTCTAAAGAAATGTAAAAGACAGATTGCAATTGTGCATCTTCTCTTGCATACATTTACTTTCTAACATACAAGAGACTTTAATCATAGGTTATTTAGGTTATTTAGGCTGTTCAGAGAAAAAGAGACTGAAAGAAAACTGCATGGAAAAGGCATACAGAATCAAAAGTAAAGCTCCTCCAAGGTCCACATTTACTGTCCTTTGAGTCTTACTCTTATAAAAGCACTAATCTTCTTCTAAACCTGGAGGAAAATGCCTGTCATCAGAAACCCTCAGGTTTCCCTCACCAAAGCCAGCAAATGACAAGTAACCTGGAACTGGATACCAAGGGAGAGTGAAACAGTTTTTCTCTCTCCCAACAGAGTGACATAAGCCAGATTTTTACTGTCTCTGTTTTCTGTTCTTATAGAACAGCAAGCCATGCTGGCCCAAAGGTGATAGTGGTGCCTTCTTGTCTAACATATAATCTAAGCAGTACTTTCCCAGTTCTTTGGACTTCTAAATCAGTTGGGAGAGGAAAAGTTCTGTTCAGTTATAAAAATACTCTATTATCAGATAGTAACTTTTGACCTATCATGATTCCATCAGAGTTGAACTATTCAGGTTTACTCAGCAGACTTTCAAAGCCTAAAACCTGAATCACCCACACCAGGACACAGAGAAAGGTTCTGTTCAGCCTCAGTAATGAAGGATGGTGTACACAAGCTTTCACAGCTTCCTTCCAGGATCTAACTACAGTTAGGTCCAGCTCTGCTGGCATGTCCAAAAATGGGCCATTCTCTATTGACTTTTTATTTCTGGCTCGGAAACAGAACTGTGAGAAAGGAAGCGAGTCCTGACTTTGTGAACACCAGTAAGATGCTCAAAAAGACTGAGAAGTTAAGACATCTAAGACTTCTGTTGCATCTAAATAACCATTGTAACATTTAAAAGAAAGAGGGAAAGGGAAAATAGTACCGTTGTTATCTTTCATTTGAAGGATAAAAATACCTGCCATTGGTATTTTAATTGTAACTCATGAGGTTTGTCTTCCAAAAGCCACCTTCTGCAGAGTCCAAGCACACAAGTCCAGTTCATGCCCAGCAGACATTCAAACACCTTGCAGCTACAGAATCAGGCTCAAGGAATTTGATTCTGTTTACACTCAAAGCCCAAGTGACCCCTGAAAATATAATACAGGTTTAACATCCTGATTCATTATCTATTTACCAAAGCAAAACTGAATGGCTGAGAGGAGAAACTTTATCACCTTCTACTGATACTCCCCTGATTGTATTTATACATTTTAAACATGCAAGAGACAAAGACAACTTCTCAGAAGTGTTTTAAGTGCTCTGGAGTCTAACAAAAGCCAGGGAAATCTAGAGCTATCTATCTGAAGCTGCCAAGGGATACTGTCTTACTGTCTGTGTGTGTACATCCTATACCTTTAATGACTTGGCAATTCTCTTTCATTCTATAACAAAAAAAGCTACTGCTAGACTGACCTATCAGAAGGTCAAATTTCCCAGGGTTTGTTTTATGGGTTCTGTACAACCACAGATTTTAAAACATCTTTTTGATTTAGAACAGAATTAGTTTTTGTTTCCTCTAGATAAATAAAAAATTGCTTAATGTCCACTCACACACTAGATATTTTTTCAACTTTTCACTTGCAGATAACCAAATATAATTACTGCTGTAATACAATATAATACTACTGTTTGTTTCTTTCCTAGAACTGCCTGGAATTACATGACTATTGCCACCAAAATGGAGCAAAACAGACTGTTAAGCATTAGCTCTAAGTGGTAACATGATCTATTTAGTGGCACACTTATCAAGTCAGTTCTGCTGCTGTTTATTTAAATAGAAATTGAAATATTAGCTGTTCAACAAACTCCAGGCATTCTGGGCAGGAAACTGAGAGGACTCTAGACCTTGCTATAAAGAGAGAATTTTTTGACAATCCTTTCCTATACAGTTTCCTATTCTGAAGTACAGTAACATCTCTAATAGTCACAGGAAAAAAAAAATAAAAACCATAACAAAGCTGGAAGAAGAAAAATGTAGTCAGGGCAGACACAGTGCAGACACTTTCACAATCTGATGCTTGCCAGGGTAACAGTCCTTAGGCTCTGCAATCACAGCCAAAGTGAAAGGATACTCTATCCAAAGTCGTAAAAGTCAAATGGATTCCTGATTGTACACACTGTTCATTAGAAGTCTTTTAAAACACAGCTTTACATCATAGAGAAATTTACCTACAATCTTATGCTCTTGAGGGCATTAGAACCACCCAACAAATACTTTAGCCACAGTAGCTAACCAGATTCTGTCATGTACCTTTATAATCACCTAAAAAAATTCTCTGAAACACCCAGCTCTCCTATTCACATTTTCTTTTAATATATCTATATATACACTTTAAATGTTGTGATTTGAGATTATAAAGCTAAAGGATAATTTTGTATTCCACTGTTGCCACCTGTCAGCAAGTATTTCCTAAGGGTAGTGCCACTATTCCCAGAGCCTCACACATCCATATAAAGGGCTGAGTTTTCATTCTAAACTATGTGGCTCAGAATGTTCAGCCATAAAGATTTTGATTTGCTGATAAGAGTGTTGCAATGCAGCAAAACCAAAGGAGAAGTCAAGCAATGTTATCTAAATAAACTAAAATCATTATGCCTGATCAAAGCAACCATACAGCCAGTTTTGGTCAATCAGCATAGCACAAATAGCATATTCTACTGCAAGATAAACTTCAGAATTCACCATGCAAGCTTTCAGTGAACAGAACAATCCCAAAATAATCAAATTAAAGAAAAGAAAAGAAAAGAAAAGAAAAGAAAAGAAAAGAAAAGAAAAGAAAAGAAAAGAAAAGATCCCACTACAAAGAAAGAGGTACATTCTTTATGCAATTTTTCTCGTGCCTGAAAGTATTAAATATATACCAAAAATTACACTGGTGTCTTGTGTCTTATGACTAAACAGTATTGTTCGGCTTCTTAGTTGTGGTGATTTTTTGGGGATTTTCTTCCACTGGGAAAGTACTCCTCTATTGTACATATTTTCATTTTTAATGGATGATTCACTCGCTTGATACTAAATGGAAGAAATGCCTTAGTAACGTAATCAAAAATATGCAGGCATGTGTTTCCAAAATTAATTTTGATATTTCCTGTCACTGAACTTGCCTCATCAGAGCATAATAGTAATTTTATAGTTGTAGCAACGCTGATTTCACCACATAAGAATCTACATTTGAAGTCGCGCATGTTCAAGATTTTTTTTTTGTCCTGAACAGCTACACAGACGGTAAGTTTCAAATTCCTATCATCTTCCCAGTAAGTCACACAGAAACTGGATTCAGAATTTCCAAAGGGAAATAGTTGATATTGCAATCTATGTGCAGCTACAGCTCCTCTCTTGTGAAAAGATAGAAGTCTAAGTGATCACTATTAAGCATTTGCTCACCATTTAAATTGCTTTCTTACTATTTAAAATGTGTATCTCAATCCTTTTAAGTAATTAGGCAATCAGTAAAAAAAAAATAATTTGGACTATTACAATTATTGTTCAAGGGTTAATTTATATAAGCACTGCAGGGGCTATACTGAACACTTATTTTATAAAAGACCTTTTCCTCCTGTTTCACACAACATTTTTCAGAAAATAAGCAGTTGCAACAAAAATGTTAACATATGGCAGTATTTTTGGAACTGCTGTAGAAATTAAAGGCAATAAAAATTGCCTTGGACAAGAAAGGACAAATAGGCCAAACCAAATAATTATTCTTGCAGCTTTCTTTAACCACTAACTCCATTTTATATGCAGTTTCTGATCCCTCATATTAAATCTGATCATATATATTTAATTCCATTCTTAAAAATTTCAGCAGACAACTTCAGTGCTAACCTACAACTGCCCTGTCAGAAAATCTTTGATGTCACAGCATAATAGCTCCTGAAAGAACAGCGCTAATACTTAATGTAACATGAAACCAGGGCCCTGCAGTGGGGCTGTCTGCTGTCAGGAACAAACAGTTTCACTGCTGCTCCCCAGAAGTGACAAGATTGAGAACTAACAGGGCAGCACCTCCTCGGTGCTGCAGGAGACCTGTGCCTCAGAGTCACTGGCAAACCCCACAGAGCAACATCACTAAATAACAAACAAACAAACAAAACACACTGAATAAAAATGGCCAGCACTGAGGTCATAGATGTTCTCTTCACCTCTTGCAAATGAAGTTGATGTGAAGGTGAATTATTTTCACGCTGCAAATGATAAAACAGGAATCTGGTTTTAGTGGAATTTCTTTACATTTCATGCTTGTAAATACAGATTCTTGTGCTGTCCCTTGCATCTTAAATTCTTTTCCAGAATTTATTGTTTTCTCACTATGATCATTAGATCACTTCAGGTTTTGAATTGAAATTTTAAGACAAAATGTGCTGCTAGTTGGCCTTCAGCAGAAAACATAAGATATTTTCCTCACTTGCTAAATCAGGTGCTTACAGGCCCACCTATGAACTTATTATGAGACTCTTGACTAATGAAAACCATTGCAACCATTGTCAGAAAGCACTGGAAAGATCAGATTCCAAAATCTTGCGTGTCCCCTGCTCTGAATGGCACTGAATGCCTCTTGCTCAGTGCCCCTTTCCAGGGAGCTAAAGGGTCCCAGAGGAGGGATGAGATACTCACAGAATCAAGTCCCATATGTGTCTGCTTTGTGCTCCATATTTTTACCTCTTTCAAAACATTTTTAAGATTCACGTGTAACATTGCTTTAGGTCAAAATGTGTTACTATACATGACAGTACCAGGCTGTCATGGAAATCAGTTCCATTGCTGGATTTATTCTCTCCCTTGGAAAGCTGACTAGTCTATTTTATAAACTAGCAATAGCTGTATTTTTAAAGTTTATAAAACCTGGCCTCTGGCTAACTTGTAAACATAGGATATATTATCCTTTTGTTTGTAAAGCTTAATCCTACAACTGTCAAGCTGAATAAATCTTTAGAATAATAGTAAAAATATTAAAAAAATAGTCATCACTAACAGAAAATTGAACTCAGATTGAGATAAAAATGTCAGTGGCACAAGTTTTTGACACATTTGGCACTACTCATAGAACTGGGAACACTTTTACCATTTAAATTTCTTAAAAGCATTCTTGGGCTATCTGATTTTAAAAGTTTTTAAAACTATCTACACCCTCCTCCTTCAATGAATCTCTGGTAGTTGGCAAAAAAAAAAAAAATCACAGTGGTTTAAGCATATAGGATCTTACTGACACTGAATTGGGGATTACATTCTTCTGGTGGATTCAGAGCACAGGTCCACACAGCAGCATTAAATTTGTCTGCTGATACATTTGCAGCTCTTAGCATTTGCTCCAGAGCACACTTAAACACCCTAACCACGGCACAAACGCTGAGCTAGAGACATTCTTTATAGCTCGTAGTGGCAGCAGATTGCACAAGAGGAAAGAAGGGGACTGTGAGTAGAGTAACATGTCAGTAATCACAGTCTGTGGCAGCATCAAAACAATCGATAACGCCAAGTTCTCCTGCCTCGCCCTGAGTGCTGGCGCCCGCTGCTCCCCGGGCTGCATCCGAGGCGTGTGCTGCTCCCAGGAGTGCCACCAGAGCTGCTGTCCCTGCTAGGACTGGCTGTCCCTCCGCTCAGACACGCTCTGCTCTGGGCTGTGGTTTCAGCTCCCTCCGCCGCACAGTGACACCGCGTTGGAAGCAATCACACAGTCATTTACTGCACCTCAGCTGAGAGGCAGGAAAGAGGAGCTAAACGTATGATTTCTTCTGTCCCTCCAGCTAGACGTGCAACAACATGCCTGTCTACACTCTAATCTAGGCTATATAAATACTTTACCTCAGCTATTTTAAAGACAGAGCATAAAAAGAAAGACAAACAGTCAAGATTTAAGCTAGCACTTAACTGTACCCCTATTCCATCCTGGTGGGAGCAAGCAAAAACTCTTTCAGAAACAATAAAAGCCTCTTCCCTCAGAGATTTGAAAGATCAAGGTTTGTTCCTGCTGAGGAGAAATGGCATCTATTACCTTTGCTGGAGACATCTAGGATTTTCCTCCTGCTTCCTTTTTTTTTTTTTTTTAGCTCAGTTTGTTCAATTGAGCCTTTGTGATGCTTGGTCAGGAATTTGGGGAATAAGGGACAAATTTTTATTTAAAATTCATATATAATTGATAGCAATAGAAATCATACAATTACAGGAAAGGATTCTCTGGCTTCTGCAATACTACTGAGGTAGTGCCAAGATCATGCTTCTTAACAGAACAGGTGAGAGGAGGGGGAGGAAAACAATTAGAACCATTACCTTACATGGCCAAGACATTTTGAGTCAAGACCAAATATCTGACAGTACTGCCTAGAGATCTTAGCTCAGATAAAGCTCACTGCTAATAATTGTCTGAAGAATGCTCATTTGGAACAAGTTTTAGAAAATGGTAGTAGGGTGCAGAGAGACCTTGAAAACAGAAAAATCAATAAAAACAAATATAATTTATTTTCAGAATTTTATATACTAACAGTAGACAGGCATTATTAATTTCTGAAGATAGACAACATTGTTCAAACAAAGAATAAAATCTGGGTCAAATGTTGGTCTCCTGATCAAAAATCTTAGCCATTTCACATTAAACATAAGTTGATTATAAAGAACATATTTATTTAGCATCAGTAATTATGTAAAATGAGCCATTCCCTCTGGAGATTATCCATAGCCTTCTAGACAAAACAAGCCCCAGAAGTTTTTAATCCTGACCATGTTGCGGGCTGACCATTAAACAAAGGAGCAGGTCAGTGAGGAAATTCATAAGCCAAAAAAATATATAAACCACCACCAGTGAATAAGGATTCAGCCCTCCAAAGTGCTAAGCACGTTGGCCCCAATCCAATCAAGTACTTAACTACATGCTGCATTTTAAGCACATACATAGTCTCGTTCCCACTGAGCTTATTCCTGGGCTTTAAAGCTCACCATGTGCTTGTATAGTTTTTTGAACTAGGACCAGAGCACTCGCTATCTTCGAGGACTGGAACCCTTGAGTGATAGGAGCCAGACCTGGAAGAGCTCAAGCATGTGACTTCCCTACCTGTCTTAGTCAATAACTCTGAATTTCATTCTAAAGATGTGAACCACACAGAAATTGCAAGTTCGGATTTTGGCACCCATAAATGAATAAATAAATAAATAATCTTCCCTAGGTGTAGACAAAGAACCAAAACCCATCAACCCCTCTGTCTGAGAAAACACGTTCTGCTGAGTTCAGTGGGAATAAATTGTGGCTCTCTAATTCATCATTGCTATTTATTTTAATACAAAAATGGTGAGAAGGGGCAAACTGCTCCTCATGCTTCTGGTTGTAGTCATTATGGCTCCAACAGCAGAGAACAGACAGACTCTGGCTGTCAATGGCTCCTGGCAAAAGAGAAGCTCTTTACCCAGCAATTACCTTCACCACAACTCTGGAATTCACCACGAGAAGAGGGAGGCCCAAGTGTGACACTGAGTATGCTTTTGGACAAGCAAAATACCAGAAGAGCAAAATGCAAATAAATTAATTTTGCACATCAAACAAATCATGGCTAATATTAAACAGCCTTTTATCTTCATGCAAAAGGGTTTGTTTGTTTAATGTTCAGCTTTTTTTTTTTTATTTCAGGGCCCTATTCATTGAAAAAAAAAAAGTAGCTCTGAAATACAAAATATTTTTAAACACAAGTCATTTTATTATAATCTGAGCTTTAAAAAAAGCTTCATAAGATTCTGACATATTTATCAAGTGAGTACTTGCATAGAAAACTTAGAGGGAATAGAATGAATCACATGCACCTTTATGTCAGAAACAAAATTTGAAACAAATTGTGGAAGGCTATTTTGTGCAGTGGCTGCTGTGCCTCATTTGGACAACTGTATTACACTGTGGCATAGAAATGAAATAGTGAACATGCATAACCAGTCATAGAGTGATCCTAAAATAATCAGACAGTCGGCTGCCATGATCTAGCAGCTTTAACTAGATGGAACATTGCTGTGGGGATCCATTTGCTGGTCCACAGCAGTCACCAAGAAAAAGCATTAATATGCTCCATGGCAATTTTTTTATGTGCTTAAGAATTCCAGTGAAGCCACAGTAATGAATGATCCTGCTAACCCTGGGCACTCTTAGAAAAAATATTGAGGATATATGGATCCTTCTCTGGAAGTTTCAGTGGCTCAATATCTTTTGTGATAAAGCTTTGCATTTCTTGTGGTTTTGGAGTGGCTCCCTGTTTGTTACCTCTGCATCTCAGTTATTGAGACATGGGCCCATCCCAGCCTACCACACACAGCTGGAAGGCTGCAGGCCATGGTCCAGTTCTTCCAAAAGAGCTGCCTGCCACAGGAAGTCCAAAAAAACTTCTTGCTGAAAGTACAAGAACTGCACTATTTTCCAGAAAGCTGAGAATATAGGAAAACTCCCTTTTACATAACACAAAATTCACTGTTCTGGAGGTTGTACATCCCAGTTATCAACAGCTGTTCAATCATTACTCCCCCTCTAACCTCAATTAATATCCCATTTGATTGTGAGTGACTAAAGTGCTGATTTTGATATCTCATCCTCAGTTCTTGGAAAGTGGAAGAGCTTAAGCAAAGAAGGAGAATAAAGTAATTTGGTAAGCCTTGAAAGGCTGCAACCACTAATGCTTATTTGCCCCCACACATCCTAGGGTTTTTTCCTGTCTGTCTGGTTCTCATCCTATCCTTTTTCTTCCTTTTTTTTCATCTTATTCAAGTATTCTCCTTCCCTTCCCAACTCTAGAAAATACTTCAGATTCTAAAGTACCTATTTAATTTCTGCTTTGCTTTGAGCTAGTCTCAAAACTTCATCATCAACAAGATCAAAAGGACATAAAATCTCTTTCCACATCCAACATTCAGACCACAAACTGGTGGGCAATGTATTGGGATTACTGATTTATACTGATCATCCAGAATCTGTTAATCCTTTCAAAAATATTTGCTATCAACCACCGGTCAGAATGATCAGTAAAACACAGAAATTTTTACAATTCATGCTAACTATTCACAGACTGATCAAATAAATAATATTTATGTACACTTCTAAAAAAGACTGATAGGATCAAATTGATCCACTCAAATCTTTCCCAGAAACCTACATTTTCTCAAACAGCAAGGATAGCAAACGTGTGTCCCAAAGAATTTGCTGTGAATAACTTGATGAGCAACAGAAAGGGAATACAGAGTTCAGTCTTGACTACTGTAAGCACTAAAGGGACTTCTTCAACCACTGCATGTTATCTTCTTTAGAAGACAGCATTACACCATCTATATAGCTTTAAAAATTTACATATATATCAAGATATATCCAAATACTATGTGACTACAGAAAATCCCTACACATGTTCAACAGCAATACGAGCATTACAGTTGCTATTCAGTTCAATTATATATGCATTCACTCACTCTTCCCTCCCATCTTTGTCCTTTCATAGCCCTTCCTCTCCTCTTCCTCTCCCTTTGTTTTTTCATCCCTTCTTTTCTCCCACACACTTTCAAGAAGGCCCAATTCAGCAGAGTGGCATCAGCAGAGACCAGCGACAGCTGCCGTTCCTGCTACAGCAGTGAGTGGATTTTTAAAACAAAAAATCAAGGGACAGCTTTAAAGTTTGGGGGAGCTCTTTAAACCGAATATGTAATAACTCTACTGAGGATTTGGACTTCAGCTACGCTCAATAGGGGTGCTTCATCACCTACTTGTGGGAATGTCACTTGTCTGTGGTGAGGTCACAGCCTCCTGGCGGTAAATTCCGTATGTGCTGTTTAGCCCGGTCAGCTGAAAACAAACTAGCAGATGCCACCCTGATTTGCATCCAGTTGCTATTGATACTAAAGGGACAATATGTGAAAGACAGGAAGTATCATGAGGGAGCCACACTTCACCAGTGTGAAGGGGAAATGAGCCTTCACCTTCTTTATCTAATCATCCCAAGCAGAATTACTGAAATGGAAAAATCTTCCACAGCAGGAACACGGCAATCAAAATCAGTTTGGGGTTGGATTTGACTCTTACTGGTTTATTGGTTTTCCTAGGCATTTCTGTGCCACTTTGGCTGGGGTGGAGGGAGGATTCATCAGAAGTAAAAACAGCAGCAGCTTAAACCTTGATGTTTGCACTTCTGATGGAAATCGCCCATACAAACGATTGAGCAAAACAATTTCCTCCTGCTCCTTTTGGGTTTGGTTATGTTACACTCATATTGTGAAAAACAGTTCAAGCCTGTCCAAGGGAAGACTTCATAAATTGTAAATTCCAGCTTATTCACAGTAATTACTCTTCAGGTACATTTTAATCTCCCATCCACATTTTCTATTTCCCTGAAAAGACTAGACAACGCTGACAGCATTCAAAGTCTTTCACTTTTACACCATTATGACGAGTTTGTGTTTGTAATTTGATCACATTCCAACACAGAGTGTTGTGCAATGGTGTTTTCAAACCAACCTTTAGTGGGCACACCCATGCAGCCTGTAAAACACATGGCAGCCTGGCTGCAGCAAAATACACACTGGTGTAGCTGCACTGCCACTGCTAATCAGAGCTTTTGTTACATTCTTAAACATCACAGATTGGACCCTCCTCGTCTAGAAGAGTTAAAAATAATGAAAATTTTCAGGGACTGAAGGAAAACACAAATCAGGAGGAAAGACTCTGTAGACCAGCAAGGAAAGCCTTTCACCAAAGGCTGAGGGAAGATCTTTGAAACAGGGAACAAGGGCCCAGTGAACTGCTTGAATGCACAGCAGACACGGCTCCTGAAAGTCCAGGATGAGTGTTGAGGGTAAGCAGAGAGACACGTGAGAATGAGAATATGCTTTGTCGTACTTATTTTTCTAGAGCATTATGTGGCAATACCTTTCTTTCTTGATCTCTTCTGTTTCACATTTTTTTCCAATCTTACTACTACTCTCTAAACTGTCTCCTCACAGACTGTGTAGTCATCGTCCCATCCCAACACCAGTCTACTACCTTCCAGCTCATGAAATCAAGGTGAAAAGCCTATCATATCTAACTTGCTTTGAAATAAATAAAGATTCCGTTGTTACTTCCCAAGAGAAACACCATGGGCACCATAATTTCCATGTGCTAAGAATGCACAGAGTAATGGAACTAGGGCCTACAGAAGGCAACCAGAAAGCACGAAAGGATTTTCCTGAAATTCGTCTTTGACCTTTTGGTTAAGCAATGAGAGTAGATACAGACAGCAGAATGTAAGAATGTATACATATAAACCAGAGGTGAAAAGTCAATTTCACTCATAGAGAGTAACATAACAAAATCACCACTAAATATATGTTGAAACACAACTACTTAGGGACATAAAAAAAAAAAATGCCACGTGCAAATCTGCATGTGTTTGCACTAAAGGTTGAATAAAGTATATTCCCACTGCAGTGGCCTACATGAATCGCTTAGCAGAAGAAAAATATGAAAGGACCTGCAAGAAGATAATCTGCCCTCAGCAGATCAGGTATGAATGAAAGAAAAACAAAAAAAACCAAAAAAAAAAAAAAGAAAAACACACATCCACAGTCCTCACAATTACAGGAAACTGGCAAGCCAGCAGTCAGAATCCCCACATAATATACTGCACCAGAAGACCTACTGGGAGATAGATATGGAGGGACAGTTGGTCTAACATGTAGTTTATATGAGGTGAATTCCTGTTAATATCATCCTAACGCCATAAAAAAACATCATGTAAGCAAACCTGATTCCACCCTGGCTGGCACAAAATTATTCTCTACAGTTAATCCAATGCAAACAGGGCCCTGACACGCGAGCCCCATCCCCACGCAGTCACAAAAAGTTCTTTCCATTGAACCCAGAAGGAGCTGCATCCTGGCCTAAGGAATGTGATTGTGGCTAGAGTAAAAAGGCACCCTCCTGCTTAAGTAAACAGAGTTACACTGGCTTATACCAGCTGAGAATCTGTCAAATACCAAATTATATCAAAATATTCCTCTGAAATAGCTCAACATTCAAATTCCATTTATATCAAATCCTTCAAAATGCTCATTCTAATAACAATAAGTGAGTCAGACTGGCTTATATGACACCACTCTTCTCCAGAAAGCTCACAAAATCTGAGTCCTCATCTACTTCCACCTATTACTTCAACAGGTGGATTTGGTGCTTCTGAGGTAAAATGCTGAGAGTGTCCTTAGCACAACTACTGCCCTGAGGAAAGGAAGTGAGGATTCACTGAGCCAGTTAAAACTATAAGAACATGGATGGGAGCTCCATCCTATCTTAGCTGGAATTAGGCCATGACACTGAGGTTAACCCCCCCACTTGTGCAAAAATACCATGGGTTTTCACTAACCACAAATGGTCAGGAGCTTGGTGGGACGTGCCCATCCACAGCAATCTCACAGATGCAAGAAGCAGCAGAACAGTCTCTGAAAGGGTGGGGTACCAGCTCAAAGCACCCACAGATACATCCATCAATCGTCACCTAAAACTGGACAAAACTAAGCAAGACTGCTGCAATCACAGTGCAAACATCTGTTTGAGCACAACTAAAAGCTTCACCTCAGTAATTCTGGAGCATTAATGGACAGAGCCTCTGTGGAACGAGCATCTCTGAGTAACGAGGAAACTCGCAGAACTCTCTGCCTCCTCCGCACTGGGACACTGACCAACACAGTTTATGAAGTAAACAATTCAACAGCAGCCCTTCCGGAACAGCTCGGGGTGATCCACTCAGGAATTAATGTCACATTTATTCCAAAAAAGAGTTTCCAGATAGGGAGCACCCCTCAGTATTTTATGTCAATTTTCCCACAACGGCAGGTCCTTGGAGTAATATATAAATTCTCCTTATGCTGTGTAACAGTTAGTTGGAATTAGTAAACACATATTGTTTCATTAAAAGTATTATGTTCCAGCACATGCATTTAATTTGCCATAAAGTATGGTATGTAAGAAATCACACCATTTGCAATAAATCTGAACAGATATTAGCATTTTTGTTTCTAATACAAGATATTTTATGCAAGCCATAAAATTTCAGTGGTATATGGAAGGGGTCTTAGCGAAATACACAAAAAAATATGACTATAAACAAGCCATCATTCTGGTAAGAGGAAATACAAACAACCAGAATAAAAATAGTTGATGCACAAAAGCCATAATGAGGGGGTTGCTCAAAAAATAACTTCTACTTTGAATGGTTTGGATGAAATACAAATTATCCACAGAAAAGTGTGGACTGGCATAAATGTTTGTACAAAATTATAAGTATATTTCTAGAAGTATGCAAGAGACAACCGCCTGCATGCTGCACAAGGTCCCAACAACGCTCTGCGTAAGTGCTAGTGCACAGAGTCCAAACCACTGCATTTTAATTACTATGCAGCCTCAGATATATTGCCTTTGATATGGAAATGTTCTTGTTCTCTCATCTTCACATACGGTCTCATGCACAGAAATCTTTATCTGATTCATAAAAAATAAACTAGAATCCAATCTCAACACCTGACCTCAGTGCTTAGAAGTTTTTTACTAAGCATGGTGTCACTATAAAAAGAATGGGTAATATTGGTGTAAAGTTAGATATTTGGAGCAATGATATGAAGGATTTGCAGTTAGGAATCAAATCAATACTGCACCTCTCAGGTTTTAGAGTTTTCTATTGCCTTATGTCAGTCTACCAGTGACTGGAGACACAATTGACTACACCTTTCTGTCTAGCTCAAGAAGAAAGAAAAAATATTTAAATGACATCCTGTCTTGCCACCGATGGAAGAGACGCAACTCAGCCACTTGCTGTATGGAATAGGTTCTGAAATCTAATAAATCACTAACATCAAACTTTTCACCCTTTTTTTTTTAAATTTGGATGCTACATTCTTGAACACATTTTAAAGACATGCACTACAAAGTTTGCACAAGAAGAAGCAAAGCATTTCCCAAGCTTTACTTCCACAAACAGGTAAAATAAGCATAAAAATACTTAAAATACACACCCAGCATTTTTCTGTATCTTATATTAATATGCTGCCCATAAGAAGGCTAAAAAATTTTGCTTCGACAAATTCTAGTAGTCACTCAGAAAAAAACATTAAATATTCAGAGCTATTTAAGTAATTCTCCTAGCTCTATAGAATTACATTCTCTTTTTCTAAAGAATATGATCTGTGTAAGCTCTCTATAGATGATAATGACCCATCTGTAAATCATTTTGTTGCAGGTTATCTGTTTTTTATCACTGCTAGTACCTGTCTGTCCCTAATATGATACCCTTAAACACATTAACTTGATGGAATGTTTTGCTTTACTTCAAAAAAACATCCATTGATCCATTCTGCACTATAAATGAATTACTCTGATTAACCCAGTTTAACAATATACCTAATTTTATCTTACTCTTTCCAATTCACAAGATTCAAGAAATATTTGATTGAACTAATTTCCAAGAAATGATTTTCAAACTTGGGATGCTGGTTTTTTTTCTTCTTAATTTAAGAAGACAAAACAGTAAACACAAAACTGATGTGCGTATTTTAAAATATACAAGAGGAGGAGAGAAATGTCTGTGTACTGATTCTTGTTTCTTTAAGAGAAAATCCATTTTTCAGGTTCCTGTTGTACTAATTGAAAGAGAATTATTTAAAACTTCACTGAATACTTGAATATACGATGGGTATCTGTAGCAGTTTCACAAGTTCCAAAGAACTCTAGACTTTCTGAAAGACAGTAAACTAAAAATTGGCAGGAGATCTCTTACAATGATGTCACAAATATTTGTTGTTGCCACAGAATACTGTTTTAAAAGAACACCTACTTCTGTGCTGAAAAGGCTTTGGGAACATGTAATTATCCAGTTTTATCACTGTAGAAATCAGCCGCTTTCCAGCAAATACGTCTATCAGATCTCTCCTGTGCAGAACTACATCTAAATAAATAGGCACGTATTTCATTCAGACATCACACCAGTCCAGTACACAACCTTACTAAAGGTAGGATTGAATGCTGGATTGTTGTTTTCATAATATGGTGTAAAGGCCTGCAATGACACACGTACAGATACATACTGCGGGAGAATCATGTGTACAAATGGCTCATACAAAAGAAAATTCAGTTTCTGTGGTTTGGTACTAAGTCCCCTAAAAGTTCCCAATCTCGCTGTTCTGCCTGAGGAAAAATAAAAAGTTGTAAAATAAAAATTACACAAAAAAGAGATGAACAGAAACCAGCTTGCTACAGTACAAACCTGAAACATGCACCTCTGTATGTTTTGCTGCTACTTGACGAGCAAGCTCTCTGAGCTAAGGAACACATCACACAGCAGCACTCCTCTCCCGGGTTCTGACACCATGCAGAAATGTCTCAAGGCTCTGCCCCTGTGATTTACTGCATGAACTGAAATGTTTTAAAAATACGTCGCTGTATCACCGCAGTTGACATAGTTCACATATACACAAACACCCTAATTTACATAACTTTTGAAAACTTTAGCCATTACACCCAAAGTCTGCCAAACCAGCCCACTGATCTCTAAAGTGACACTGTGGAAAAAGGGAAATATGCAACATCCCATTGTATGGGGTGGAAAGCAAAGTGCATCCTGGCTTCTCTTTCCAAAGTATTTTTTGTTCTGGGAAGCAAACAAACAAATAAATAAATAAATAAATAAACTAACTGAAGTGATCTATACACTTCCAAGGGAGAAATCAACCCAAGTATAAAAGATTGACAGATTTGACAGATACACTTCCTGAAGTGGTATCTCCCAAGGTGATCACAGTGTTTAGCAGATAAAGAGGACTAAAGAAACTTTCTAACGTCAATTGAGAAAAAAAAGTGTGTTTGTTATTGCTATCATCATGCAAAGCTCTGGCCTTTATTGCCACGAGATATTTTTAAGGCCTCCAAGAACTGCAGGGATATGTGAATACTTTGGACTAAAAATACAATCAAAGAGGCAAAAAACATGTCCAAAGAGATTTTTTTTTTCCTGTTGAGTAGAAGAAGTTCGGCGGGAAATGACCACGAACAGTTGTTGGCCACATATTAAAAACCACTGGCGAGGGAACAAGCACTGGCAGTTCCCACTTGTGAACAAAATCAAGCTGACAAGTGAAAGCGACTAACTTTGGACATCAGTTACAATTTTCTACAAGTATTTTCTACTGGTAAGGCCTTACCAGTGAAACTGATGGGCTCCACTTTGTTAGTCTCGTCTCTTTCCCCGGTGTGTAAACGCAAAAAAAAGGAAAAGAAGCAGCAGTTACATAAGTTGAGCGGAGAGTCGGGAACGTGCAGGGAGAGACAGCCATCTGTCTCGCTCCCTTTATGCTGTGCTATACACATGGCACTGGCTTGCACCCTGCGAACTAGCAGAGAAGGAAGCCGAGGGAGCGCTGAGGCAGCCCAGTTCAGCCTCCCGGGAGAACCGAGACGGAGCAGGGAGCTGCGGGGAGGAGGGAGGAAATAATGCGTTTAGCAGAGGATGCGAGACTGCCGAGCAAAGGGCCTCTTAGGCGCTCATCGCTGAATGAATTAAAGTTGGCGGGGAGGAGGCCGGGGCGAGCGACACNGGCTCCGGGGGCCGAACCGCCCCGGGGGTCGCTGCGGGGCCAGGCTGGGCTCCCCGGCCGGGGCAGGGCAGGGCCCGCTCCCCCTCCCTCCCCCGGCTGCGGGCGGCCCGGGAAGCGGCCTGGAGAGCGGCGCTGGGAGCGATGCCCAGGGCTCACCTTCCCCTCCCCCCGGAGAAGCGCGCTTCAAAATGGTTTTGCAGGCGAGGCTGGCCAGGCTGCGCTCGGTGCAGGGCTTCCAAGAGCAGTGCCTGGGTTGGTTTCCGTATATTCTTTGGCTTTTAATAGCTAGCTGAGGGAAAAAAAGAAAGCATTATTGTTTTCTTTCTTTCCTTCTCTCATTGCCTATTCTAAATTTGACTCCAAAGTTTAAGCAGTTGAATTGGCTAATTCTGAATACAGTCTATTGAGAGACCAGACACAGCAGTATATCCCTGTATAGCAATAGATACAATGTGCTGAATTGGCAGTCTAATTATAAATGTGGCATTTGGACCTCCTTTCAGACCCAGTGCCACCTTACCTTATGAGGGAACTTCAACTACAGCAACTGTTCAAAACAAAATGCCATTACAGGATCAGCTTCACCCAACACTGGAACCGGCCAGGGGATTGTTTTACAAACAGCCTTTCTCACTTAACACAAGAATGTATTATAAGGAAAAGTTATGGATAGTGCGGAGTCTGAAGAAAATGCGTATGTAGTTTCTGCCAGGTGTCGAGCTACTTCAAACTGCAGCATACTCCAAATGACCTCATTATTTTCTTTTAAATGTACTCACTATAAATAATTATTCCTTAGTTTTACTAGAATGAGCTGCTAGGTAGGCTTGCTGTTTATATTCCAAGCGTAGTGTGCATGTAACGTCATGAGCACAAAAACCCACGAAATAACCTGGCTCAAAACAAAAACCTGCAATGAGATCTTGCCAAAGAATCATGGGGTGCTAAAAAAAGTTTTTTAAAGGGTCTTTTCCAGGGAAATATTTGTATATAATGGCAGGCTACATGCACATATCTCACATTCATTCTTATTATTTACTTTATGGTACTATAATGGCTTAATTAAATGAGTGGGCACAAGCACGTCAATAAAACAAGTCAAGTCAAGTCGAAGTCTCAAAACAGGTTTCAAAATTGCTCCATTACACGAATACAGAAGGGGAAATTCGTTAATTTTTGGACTCCAAACTCTGAGGACTGGATAGAACTGTTCTCCTGCCCTCACGATCAGCACTGAAGATAGAAATGGCAAAAATATGTTAAAGTGAGGTAAAAGAAAGCAGTAGGAACAAAGTGCCGCTCGTGTGCCGAAGGCTATTTAAATTTGCTTAATAAAGATATACCTTATCTACAAACAGCAGGCGAAGATATATTACTTTATCACAGAAAGTTTCACCTCTCTGTTTTTGGGAAACACCCCTAGGACAGCACTAATCTGCCGTCCCCAGGCTCCCACCGGGCTGCCTTTCCCTGCGGCCCCCCTTCCCCCCACGCCGGCCACTCAGACGCAACACTAATTGTCCTTTCACGGTGCCACTTTCACTCCTTCCCGTCCTTTCACAAACAACAAAACCGCAGCAAGCCCCACGGTGAGCCGGCCCGCAGGAAGCGGAGCCAGCGCTCGGCTGGGCAGCGGGGGCGCCTGCCCGTGACCTGCGGGCCCCGGCCGCCCGGCTCGGGCCGCGGCGGGCAATGCCGGCCCGGGGACAGCTCCGGCGGCTCGGCTGCGGCTCCTGCCCGCATCCCGCCCGTGTGCTGCCCCGCTGCCCGGCCCGCAGCCAGCCGCCACCCCGCCGCCCGTACACGCGTGCATGCATTACACGAGCGGGCAGCGCCGGTGCCCGCTCCTCCCCGGAGCAGGGCGAGCCGCAGAGGCGCTCTCATTAGCTCCCACTGATGATTCCTTTCAGGATCATGAATGGAACAATTGTCAAAAACTGCGGGAAAAAAAACAAGCCCCGAGACTATTATATACAGACGCAGCTTGTGTGCGCGCATGTGACAGTTGCAGGCAACCCAGATTTGGCCATAAACTCTTCAGCGTTATCCGAGATAAAACATCAAATTGCTTGTACGGTAAAAGAGGCTTCTTATCCCCAATCCAAAAAAATAAACAGCTTCGAAGGTAGTGAAACCCAGGAAAAGAACAAGCTCTCCACAAGACACACCTTGCCTCACTCGTATCCTGCAGCACCGCCTGTAAACAGCTGCGCTAGCTTGTTGCAACTGCCACTATTTTATTTTAAAAGAAGAATAACAGCAATAATAGTAAGTGAAATACTTCCTGAAAACTTACTTTGCATTTAGTTTAGGCACTATTCTTTTTTTCAGCTCGCAAAGGAAGCCGTTTTGTCCAGGTTAGGTATTGTCTACTTATGGATCAGCCTCTGGCTAAGGGTTTATTTTAATTTATGGCTTATGCATTCTTTTAAGGTCGATTTGCATGACCTCCGGCAAAGAGCTAAGGCAGCAAGAAATCCCAAGTCGACTGTTGCCACAAAGCGGCACGCATCTCCCCTTCCCCGGGTGTAAACAGAGCTCTCTGATGATGGACTGCCTTCTTCCCCCCTCCCTGGGTACCACGAATTAGGGCGCGATATCGATTTTAAAGTTTTCGCTATAACTTTATCCGAAGGCTCCGCCGGCAGAGATAAGGCGGCGGCGGCTGCTGGGGACAGCGCCGCGCCGTGGCCGAGCGCGGCACCGCGGCCGCCGCTCCCGCAGCTTTGTGTGCTCCCCGCAGCCGTCCCCGGCCAACTTCAAAGCACTCACCCACCTCAAACTTCGCGCAGAACCCACCAGCACCACTAAACTCCCTTCGCCTTTCTCCATGCCGCGTCTCTCGGGGTTATCCGCCAGGACAAACCCACGCGAGCGCTTCGGAGCAATGACAGCAGCGCTCCGCTCTCAAAGACTTATTTCGGATTTTATTTTTCCTCTCTTTCTCCCTCTCGTGTTAGTTCCTTACGTACAATATCTTCCCGCACCATGTGTTCGCCTGCCGTGGGTGATCTTAAAATACAACGCTGATCTGTCACTACATTTTAAAATAAACTCTACTCGGGAAGGATGAGAAAGTGTTGTGATTTCAAGGTACTGGGGTCCCTTAACGTCTCGGAAACCTCGGGATTCAAACAGCCCCGGAAACTCGCACGGGGACGAGACTATAACTACTTTTCCCTAAAGAGAAGGAAAAAAAAAAAAAAAAGAAAAAAAGAAAAAGAAAAAAGAAACACAACACCCTCGTGATATAAAAGTAAATAATCGTGCAGGGGGAGGCGGGGGAAGGGGTGAATTCAGCAATGCTAAAAGCTAAACAACAGATCTATCTCCGGACGCTGCTGCTTCACTCAATTGCAACTAATAACCCATTAAAGACAGCGCAGGGGGAACCGAATTCTCTCCTGCAAAGCGACATAAATCCAGCGAAAACCCATTAAACCACCGCCACCGCGCCACGCAGCACTACACACCACAGCAAACAACAGGTATACAACACAATAGGGCTGGTTTTCCTGGTTACCTCCTCGGGATCCAGTGTGGCACAAAGCACTGGGAGAGCCTNAATGGGTAGTAATTCGGTAAAATAAAATAAAATAAATGAACTAGAGTCTGCTGGTGTTTCTCCGGGCCATGGATGTGCAGGATCCCGATCGTTAGAAGTTTGCGGATGGGTTGCCTGGAGATTTGGTTACAATCAGGTTCATTTTTTTTTTTTTTTCCTCCTGAAACAAGTGAAGGCGATGGTTACTGCTGTCAATCTTGGCAATCAATGTGAGCGGCCATGTCGTAAGTATTCAAAGCATTTCCCGTCGTGCAACATCAGAAAGTGAGTGGCCAGGGCATTGATCTGAGGAAGGCAAAAGGAGGCAGGGCTCCCCCGCCCAGACAGCACAGGCAAGATGAGACAACACAGGGAGAGAGAGGAGGGAGAGGGGAAGGGAGGGAGAGACACAGAGAGAGAGAGAGGCTGGGAGCGAGCGGGGAGAGCAACAACTGCGGAGAAAGTGAGCACAAAACAGAAAGTGAAATCGGCGCGGGCTGCCAGCCGCATCCCCGCGCAGCTATCACCACTCACAGGGCCATTAGACACATGAAACCCTACACCGCTCTGCTCCGCTAATGACCACTGATTGCCCGG
>VZTB01008890.1:444442-473890 GCA_013397245.1 Thryothorus ludovicianus
CCCGCCGCGCTCCCGGACCCCGCGCAGGGCGGACCGGGGCTCGGGGCTCCGCCGCGGGCAGCCAGCAGCGCCCGGGGCTCCGGGACAGCGCACGCCGCTGCCCCCCGCCAGCTCTCACGGGCCGGAGAAAGACGGGGAGAATTTAAGAATTGGGGTGATAAGAGCACACAAAGCACCACACCGGTGTTTTCCTTAACCCCCTGCCCCGGGACTATCCCCCATCCTTTGCCTGTCCGCCATCGCTGGGCGCTCCCCAGAGCGTCCCGGCCCGCTCCTCCCGCAGGCATCGCCCCCTGTATATCCCCTACGACCCCTGTGCTGGAAGGCAGCGTCCCCTCTTAGCGTGTGCCAGGGAGCACTGCTGGCTACTCTGCCCATCCTCTTTCCGCCTCCTTCCCCGGCCAAAATCAGGCCAGTTGCACTGCTCGGGCTTTCCTAGAAGATTTTCTTTCTCAGGTCTTTTAGCTGATTTCAAGTTTGAGGCTGGGGTTTTGGTTATATTTATATTAATGGAAGGGGAATAGGAAAATAGAAAAGAAGAAAGAGTAGGCTGTCACCACCCATGGACAGTACCTGGGGTGACACTGCTAAAAGTTGTGGACAAGGCTCAGCACGATGAGTTCCTAAGGCAAGCTCCAGGCACATGAAAGCTATGGAAATGGATCTACTGCAGGAGACAGATCCATTTATATAGGGGCACAACACATCACTTACCTCTCGCGAAAAGCTTTAACCCAGAGGGGAGTTCCTCTCAGGAGGCTTTTAGCAGCTGGTGGAAAGCATCCCAGCTACTGGAAAGCATCCATCACGTCAGGGCATCCTGGCACCCAGAAAAGCACTGACTGCACCAGCAATGCTGAAGTCCCTTAACTCCTACCTACTAGTTGCACTGGTGGAGTAAGCTGCACACATGAACCACAGAAATTCTAATGACAAGCTCCAAAAAATGGCGATTATATTCAGCTGTGATTAGGAATCACCTTAAGATTGGATACCTGATGCTTTTAATGCATAGAGTAAAAGTAGAAAAACAGTAGCGTGACTGTGGAAGGTGCAAATATTTCCAGTGAAATGCATCTGCTTGTCCTAATCTGGGAATTTCCTAACAGCTGGATTTGCCTGTTTGTCATCTTAATCATTTTTCAACTCCCATCTCTGTATAACAGGACGACCATAAAACACCGCTAACATATGAAAACGCAGCTCAAGATTAACAGTGATTTTAAATGTACTTTTCCAGAAGCAACCCAAAGCCATGCAAGAGCAATGCTCACACAGAATTCATTCTAAGGCATCTCTCCCTTGAGCATGCACCTGTGTAGCCTCTCATATTGTACCAATTTTCCCAGCCGAGCCTGTCTTGGGAATGAGGGGGCACAGGAAGACCTGTGCCAGGTAGAGCTGTACCCACACGTACATTGGAGGGGCTGGGAGAGAATTTGTGCTACAGGACCCCCTTAGAGCCCACAGCAGCTCTATTTTATATTCCAGCCCAGAGTAAGCTCTAGGTCAGTGGTGTAAACGTGAAAATTGCTGAGGATCTCCCCCTAGAATCTCAGTGACAGAAAAGCTCTTGCTAAAACATGATGACAGCAAACCCCTATCAGCACACCACAGTGCTTTTATTTTCTCACTGGCAGTGTCCCACTCTGACAGCACAGGCTGCAGCATATATAGGTTTTCTATTGTAACACTGCAATTATTCCATCAATTTATTTTTGTTTCATACACCCACTCCTCTCAAATAAAAAATAACCCCACCAGAAAACCACAATTTTCAAAGTCCCTGACCAAACTATTGTGCTACAAACATATACTGAGCAAAAAAAAAAAAAAAAAAAAAANACCCAAATAAAACCAAACAAAGACATCAAAAAACAATCCTGAAGGTTAGAATAAATAAACAAAGTTGTCTTTGACCTGGAGACTGGCCCACACTGCAAATAAATGCATTACCACTTAGCCACATACACATGCCACACGAACAGAAATAAAAGGAATCCTCAAGACAGGCCAATGATTTTGTATTTTATATTACTACTACTGTGCACTTATAAATTGCAATGATTTCAAGATGTTCTTTTGGATTTGTGACAACATGGCCTAATCTTGTAGGCTCGTGTCACTGCCAGTTGTTCCATCCAGAAGCTCAAGTCCTGTGCATGTGAAGTGCACGCTTCTTACAGAGACTCAAAATTATGATGCTGGAAAGGACTAACAGTTTAGCAAATACCAAGACAAGAGGTTAAAATGTCTTCAAAGATATTTTGGGGTGTGGAGTTGCTTCAAGCTGTCCAATTTTATTTGGAGCTTGTAAATATCATGACATATCCCACATGGGCAGTATGGCCATGTCCTCCCTCCTCTCCTTTTCAGGCACTTCACATTTTTTTTACTCAAATACGCAGTTGTAACTTCTTGCAACAAAGTTGACTAAGAAGCAAATCACTGTATAAATCTTTCAAAACATATTTAAATATAGCTTAGTAAACCGGGAATGTTGGGCAGAAACTGCTGAAAGCATTCATGCTGGTAAAACTGAAATGCGACATGATCTCAACGTAGTCGAATGTTCAATTATATGAAACGTTTTTCCAGTGTAATATCAGATTTAAGACTGAAGTGAAATAAATGTGATTTGGCTGCTTTGGAATCTTCCTAAGACAAATGACTGAAAGATTAAGGTGTTTTATTTCCTATTTGGATCAATGATCAATAAGTCTTATACATAAGAATCAGGCATTTTGAATAGAAAACAACTTTTTTTAATAAGTGCAAGTTAGACTGAATAAAATTACTATGCTTGGAGAGGAAAGCTCACTATTTTTTAAGTCATTGAAATCTATATAATTATGAAGTAACTTGAATAAGGCATCATACATTGGTCCTAAATATTTTCCTCAAGTAAAACACTCATTGATTCCAATGTGAGTGTTGCCTGAGTAATAGAGTTTCCTGTCAAACTGTTAAAATCAGCTAACTTCTAAAAGCCTGCAGATTGATGAAATAACGTGATTATACTAAAGGTATGTATTTAATATGGAAAAAAAAAAATCAAATTACCAGGCAAAGCCTTTTCACATTTCACATTTACAATAAAACAAGGCAGTAATATAAGTAAATATTTTCAAGGGGTTTATAATTCTGTGCCTGATCATGAAGACACTTAAGCTTGTGATTTTATTTATGTAAGTCATGCCAGTGAATAAGCACTCTCACTTCACAAGCATTTGAGGTTTAGCATCTAGGACAATAGAAATAGGAATAAACTGGCTTTAAATATTCCACTAGCAAAACAAGTCTGCTTTTTGCTGTGGATCGCACTGTAAGAGTTATTTTGGAATGTCATGTTTAAAAGTTTGTGAGTGACGATATACATTCTCTTTGTTTTGAGTGAATAAGCCCTTCGTCAACATAACGTAGCAGAGTTAGATTTTAAAAAGGTTCTCACAGAAAGCCAGAATTCCTTCACACAAAACCAACCTCAGACAAATGAAAAATACCGACATACACCTTTTTCTGATTTTTTTAAAAATGAACTATTAAAAGCTTGATTCTAATAAGAATATTAAGTAAATAAATGTTAGCTCTATTCAGTGCTATTAGCATAGTTGAAATAGTAGTTTATAAATTTTTGAGAGCATCAGCATCATGATATGGTTGTCATAGAAACTGCAACAATATGTCATTTCAATTAATTTTACATGCAGTGATGCTGAGGTCCGTGTACCAATTCTTTTAGGAAGTTCTAGAAGTAAATATTGAACAGCAGGAATAAAAACATTAATAGGTAATTGTACACTTAAATTATTATTTAATTAACAAAACAGGGAGAAATCTAAATTATTCTAAAATAATGACTGTGTTGGAGGAATTAATTAAGCAGACTTTGACTTCAAAACACCAAAATTAAAAGACAAAAGCCATGGGAACATTCAAACTCTAAGTGAAAAAAGTATCTTTTCCCAAATTAAGCAGATTAAGAAAAAAAAAAAAAGTAAAAAAAAGATTTATTCCTGTCGACGAAATATAAAACACTAAATAGTTTTAAATCATCAATGTTTCTTTTGTGTGTGCAAGAAGCAAAAAGTCAAATGTTACAAATCCAGGACCATAATACAAGCTTTTAAAAAAAGCTTTAAAGGTAGGAAATGTAACATGAATAGATTTATTTTTCCTGTATAATGCAGCTACTGTGTGTTATGAATGCTACCTTAAGTAAATCATTGCCAGACACACTCAACTGACATTAATGACTTGATTATTAGAACAGAAAAGCTAACCAAAATAAAGGCAGTGTTTCTAAAAAAATAATAATTGCATTGTAGCAGTGTGAATTTTTTATGTATTATTTTTTATGTTACGTATGAACATATACTCCTGTTTTCTTATTGCATATGTATGACACAATACCTGACCTGATAGTTTATATATGAAAGAAAATACTCAGCAGATCGTAATGAGAAAAAAAATTTAGATTTTCAACACATTTTATACAGCAATCAATAATTCCATAGTATATTTTGTTTAAATTTACTGAGTTGCCACACAGACTAGAATGTGCAAGACCTTTCAAACTGAAATGTGAAACAAGCTTTTTGTAAGTAAATAAATAACTATCAATATTAAAAAAAAAAAATAAAGGGAAAAAAAGAAGAAAGCCCCCAGCCTATGAAAGCTATCTGCAGTGAGAAAGGAGAAGCATCTAGAGCTCTCCTTTCTGATAGGATTAAGGAATGCTACAAAAGAAGCATTTAAATCTCTAGTTTTCCCTGACAATTAACAATGAAAAGCAGATGTTTACAAAGCTATTTTACATGCTCGTTTATAAGATGCTAAAAGATGGTTTGTGGATGGTAAGAAGGAAGAGCTGGATAACTGCTTGTCTGGTGTATATTTAAAAGCATTTTCATTGGCTCAGTTATTGTTAATAATGAAAGAAACACTTTGTGCTGTATAGCTGAGACTATAGAAAACTGCCGTCGTAAAGTCCTCAACAAACTCTTAAGATGCAATTTACAAAGATAATAATAACACAGAATTATTTCACTTCTCTGAATGCTACACATTTGCATACCAGGACTGTGTACAATATACTCATAATGCACATTCATAACAACAAGGACTTCTTAACATTGCAACAGCACAAGATCTGTGCATTAAAAATCTACAGTTCCAAGTTTTCCTTTTTGGTGGGAAACCATTTGTATAAACCAGATGCTCTGCATCTACTCAGAGAAAGCTCACGTTCAGCTGTACACCTTTATTGAATGGGATCATATCAAGAAAATTATAAAACACTGTAAGGTAGCAGCAATATTAATAAATCCCCCCTCACAGAGAAACATGGCCAATTAAGTTTTCACACAAATTTGAGCAGAAGTCTGGTCTATAACTGTGAGTCAGGAGATGTGGGTTCTATTCCTGGCTGTGCTACAAACCTACAGAGTGTTTCTGAAGAAGTCACTTACACCAAGTCACTTGAGTAGAAAAAATGCTAAGAATGCCTGCCTCGAGCTCAATTTAGACAGATCCATATCTGCTTCTATGGGATGTGTATGAATGTGGGCATAAGTCTCTTAAAAACCTGGGGCCTACCCTTTTTGGACTTCATATCTTATCCTATTTCTCTACCTGGAGGGAGCCTGTTGGGGGACTTAATTCATGAAAGACTCCTCACATAGCAATTATATTTATGCATAACAAGATTCCCATTAAAAGCCTCAGCCCCGCTTGTTTCACGCTCACATTTCACTTCACACATTTGTAGGAGTCCCATTTACTCTAATAGAATTATTCACTCTGTATAATTCTGGGCGTCTAAATTTGCAGTATCAGGAACTAAGTTAATGGAATAGATAATGTGTAGAAATACTCATAGTCAGTAATGAGCTTCAGCCTTTACACTTAAAATCCTGCACCACGTTCGATAGGAGGATTTAAGTATTGCTATTACAATCTCCTGGTACAAGTAAGACAATGCGTAGCTAACTTGACATTAATTTTTATTATTTTTAATCCTAGCGTATCTGCATTTTCAAAACAAATAAAATTCTCTTTGCTAAGTGTAAACTAATTCCAAAATCTGCAGTTCTAATCAAAAAAGGCACTCATAAATCACCTGTGCGTTGCCACCATCCAAGGTTTGGTTTCTGCCTCAGCCACTGAATAAATTCTAATTTTTGTTAATGCTTATGTTATTCCAACTACTTCTCCAGTTGTGAATGAATATGTTACAGTACAGTACAAAAATATTTAATTCATATTAGTTGGCTAGATTTCATTTCCTCGATGGACTCTTCCACAACTCAGACTTCCCATCTCCGGGCCACTCTCTTGGACTAAAATTGTGCTACATGCATAATGATATGCAAAGTAGGTCAAGTTTCCAACGTGCAGCTACAGCCATCCTGAACTTCACCCAAATGGATACTGCTCACATGGTGAAAGCTAAACATGCATAGAAATGTTTACAGAATTGGGGCTGAAAGTAGCAAACAGTCTTCCTGCCTTAGATGGATTTTTACCATAACACAAACTATTTACATAGAAATCTAACAGCAAGGAATAATTGAAAATATTTTGTCTACCTTTCAACAAAACACCACGGGGAAAATACCTTCCCAGCAGCTGTTATTGGTAGGGCAGAAGGGGACAAAAGAAGGAAACAGCTTCTCCCTGAGTCAGTAGCAGCCTGCACTGGTGCTGCACTATTGCCAAGTACCAAACCAGCTAATAAAATGCAGCTCACAACTGCCCACTTTTTCTACTACCACATTCCCCAGCCCTGAAACACAAAAGGTATCCTCCCTTCTCCCTCCCCTCCTTCCCACAGAAATTACATTCCTGGCTGGGTCAGTGACTGCTGGCCTGCCACAACCACAGAGGAGGGGACACAATTTGCCTCTGTCTCGGGATTTTGCCGTTATTTTGATTTGATGGTATTTTAATAACACAGAGTGGTTAGACTCCTCAGACTGCCATCTGAAACGTTGGTGACTAAGGGTTCTGTTCTGAGAAGGTTCTTTTCTTCTTTTTTTTTTTTCCTTTTTTTCAAATTTTTATTTTTTTCTAGTTTGAACATTTCTACCAATTAGCTATCTCATTTAAGCAATAGAAAGGTTAGCATTAAAGGGTTAGGGTTTCTTTTAAATTAACTTAGGAAATGTTTATAGTGCTCATCAAAGGAGCCCATGTTCCTGGAAGTTGGAATTAAAAGGAAAAACATGCTAGGCAAAAAAAGAGCACTTTAGAATCAATATGCTCACACACACCCCAGATCCCCAACTCGTACAGTCAGCAAGCAATCATTTCTGTAGTATGACAATTTTCCACTTAAGCACTGAAACCTCAGCCTCGATTGTAAAGCAGTATTCAGGCAGTCATAGCTTCTGCCTTCGCTTTTCCTGTCCTTTCTACAACCTGGAGTTGCAAAGGAAATTTGTCATGCTGTGTTTTTTTAATGTACAGAAATGGGGAGAGCTGAGTGTGGAATTAGCAGTGTATTGGATTTGAATGCACACTTTTATCACAGCCATACATGATGAACCTCTTATAGAGCATCCTCCACAGTCGTGTTCAGCACAGGGAGCAATTCCTGAAAAACAACACTAAATTCTCTGACACACTTCCTAAGGTTCTGGGTCAAAGGAAGAGAAGCAGGGATTTGTCAAGGTCTATTTAATGAGTCTGGGAAAGGAAAACACTAAAATCTGTGGTTTAAATGTAGTACACTACACCAAATCCCTTTTTTTCAATTCGAAAAAATTCATCCCTCTCCTATACAGTATTTGGCACACTTGTTTTCCAAGAGTGAGATTCAAACTTTTCAAAGCCCTTACATAAGGAACTTGTTTCTTTTTGCTCAAAAAATTAATGAATGATACAAATCCTTTGATTTAGAGAGAAACTTTATTTTGTGGAGAATATTAAGAGATTTTACTGTTGATATTTCCACATTAATATACATTATTTATCTCCACAGGGTGGCGAAAAAGAGAAAATTGCAAAGACTTACTGGGTGGCAGGAAGTGGGATTCACTATAATCAACAGCAGCAGGGGACTCTTTGAGGTTGTGTTGCAAGATATATTCAAGATTTTAGCAGAAAGAAAATAATTGCATTTAATATTGTGCTGGTGGGAAATAACATATGTTCAATCTTTTCCAGCTTTTACACTTACATTTAGATTTAGACTCTTGCCCTTTCGATGCAGAGATACTACCCCTTAAAATCTGGATTTATTTTTTTCTTAATTCTTATTTTTAACCACATTTATGCAGAGAATATCCTGTTATTATCCAGCTAGATTTTTATGCTACTTGCAAATTTTACTTCAGATATTTACTAAGGTTTCATGAACATACTCAGTGGACTAAGTAAATAGCTCTATGTTCAATAAGCAAGCTATTGCCAAAACACAGTAAAGTTTCCAGCATTATTTCATTTTAGATTTTTTTTTAATGTAAAACCCAAGGATGATATATTTTCTCTGATGTTTGCTTAAAATTCTTTCTGGTTCAAATCACTACATTTCTTAGAAGTTCAGAACTTTTTAAAAATGGATGTAGCTCTGTCTGTGTAAAGAGTATCTAATAAGTTGATGAAATATTTGCTAGCTAATACAAAAAAGCTCACAGTCATATAAATGTTCTCCACACTTAAAGGGATTAAAAATTTGTGCATATGATAATTGAGCTTCAATCTTAGTGTATAGCTCATAAAAGCTCAGGAAATTAAAAGTAGCTGTCTAGTGTAAGCTAAGTGTGCAGAATTCTTTTATAATCAAATGTATACATACATACAGAGAGGTATCACCACAGAACATTTCAATATTGCCCAGTTTACCCATGAAGTAGAAGAAAAACTGGCACTGGAAAAGTCTATCCCTTTCTCCCACCTTAAAAAAAAGACCTAGAAACAAGTAATTTAGGCTAGATACCAGTATTTCAGAGACTGAGGCAAGTGAGATGAATTCCAACTTGCACAATAATTGCAACCCTTGTCTAGTCTTCCTATTTACCTTCAGTCATTCCCTGCTTTGTGCTGCTCCAGAATGGGTGTCAGGGCAGATCATCATCTGTGCAAAAGGCTAAAAGAACACTCATCATTCATGCCAATAGGATCAGCCTTTTCCTTCCCTATGAATTTAGTTGCACGCTTCAGAGAACCATATGAAATTATTTTTCAATGAAAATCTGTTAAAGTTGTAATTTTTTTTTCATAACTCTATTGCTTTATTGATTTTTCTCCTTAAATACAAATGGAATTACATGTATATATGTGTAAAAACACATCATGGATTTCTGGAATATGAAAGATGCCAGACCTGGACTGTATATTGACAGGAGCTTACAGGTGGCTACCAAAAGACTTAAACTGGGAGTTGTGAGTTGGAGGAGGAGGTGAGGGAGAACAGTCTTCCATTCAAGAACAGTCTTCTTAAAAGTCATGTCAAGGCTAAACAAGCTGGTTCATTGGTAAAATGTAATAAATATATATGTACATATACTTCACAAGCTGCAATTCCACGGTTACTTTACATGGTTTAATGACTGGTATGTACTTTTTTTTACTTTTTTAAAAAAATATTTACTTTTCTTGCTTCACCCTCACTGCCAGCAGCAACATTACATGGCTCCATGCTCTGTCAGGTGAAGCAACTGCTGTGGTTTTGGGGGGCAAGGAGAGGGGTTCTGTTGTGATTTGGAAATGTACAGCTACACAAAAAGTAGTTCTGGCCCCAGAGGGAACAGAGGCAGGGAATAGGTGCTGCTGTGGAGATCAGCCCAGAGAAAAGGTGGAACTGCAGCCTGGGGGTGGGATCTGGGGACACCCTAAACCTACAAACCTACAAAAAATTTGGGTTGTCAGAGCCTCAACTACCAACCAAGGCTTTCTACCCTTTCCCTTGCCTCAGCACTAACACCCACGAACTGTGCGGGAGCCAACCCAGGGAGGCTGCTCGTCCGTAAGCTGACCCCACGAAAAGAGAGAAAAAAAAAAAACCAACAATGAAACAAAAAAACTTTTCAGCCAGATCTGCTCCAAGGAGCAATCCACAGAAGGATCAGACAAGAGCCAGCGCCAGCACAGCGCAGAAGGTGGAAACACAGAGCCAGAGCCAACAGAGGAGAGGACAAGGCAGCCCAAACTTAGATCAACTCCAGCTGTGATGGACCCAGAGCTGGAGCCAGCCTGACCACTTAGAAGCTTCCTAAAACCTCTGCACTTTCTCTAAAAACACTGAGGTAGAGTGAGTAAGAATATGGAGTTTAAATTACCACGAGACCAGAGAAGTAAAATCAGGATTCTTACTTAAACACTGAACGGGTCAAGAAGCAAGAAAAAGTCCTCATGGTCTTAAAGATGTCTAGCAGAGCTTCTGCAGGGTGTAACAGGACAGGAAAATCTTTTCTGAGCTACACAGATTACACTTGTGAGTAAAGTTCTCCTTTCTAAGCCTTCATTGTGTGGATGAGAAGATAAGGTAGAGGCTGTTTGAGAAGGATTGAAAAAGACTGAAACCAGTAAGAGTAGGAGCTAGCATTTGGAAAATTAATAGTGTGGAAGACAGCATTTTTTTCTCTGTGCAAATACCTAAATTCTGCCATCCCACACCCTTAAAATATGAATATTTTCTTACTTGGGAACACGTAAGTTTTTAAAACAAACAGATTTATCTGGCTAACATTTGTAAGGACAACTACATACACATGATGAAGTGTTGGAAAACTGAATTTAAAAGAAAGGAGAAAAATGCTTAGGAGGTATGAAGTCCAGAACAAAAAGATTTCTGTTGTTACACTCAGACTGTAAATAAAGCAGACAAAGGCTGATATGTTGACTATGGTAATAAACACAAAAAAGGTAAGAAACAAAGTCTGTAACAGATCAATTTGGAAATTGCAGACAAAAGCTGCAGCTACAAAGGATTGGTGTGTTAATTCCTAAAAGAGAATAGGCTATTTAGAAGTACACAAATAAACAGATATTAGTTAGTAGGTTTAGTTTTCCCATTGAAGATTGTAATAATTGGAAGAAAGACAAAATCTGTCACTGATTTTGTGGAAAACACCTTAAAAAATGTCGAAAAGTTTATGTTGACCATATACTTGCCAAAAAGGCCCAGAAGGAAGAATTCTAGCAAACAACAAGGTGACACATAGACTGTTCCCAGATTGACTAGCAGGCAGATCTTTAAATGTAACTCAGATAAATCAGTATTTACAGGCACTTTTGTGCTCTCACTTCCTGTCTTCTGCTGATAATTTAGGAAATCAGTATAAATTATTTGCAGACACAAAAAGAGATGTCCAAAAGTAAAGTAGTGTAGTCAAGGTGTGTTAAAGGTTTACATAAACACTCTGGAGGACAGCAGTGGAGAGCAGTATGAAAAGAGTGTAAAGGATGCTTCAAGAGGAAAATGCTGCAAATCAGAGGAATTCCAAGAAGAAAAAAGCAGGAAAAAGTAATTCCCATGCAATCAACACATTTTCATATTTGGAGAATTATTGGATGACAGATTCCTAGAAATAAAAGTTTCTCAGAAATAAAAGTTTCTTGTGTGATGTCCTCTGGTCCTATGTACAGTTATTAAAGAGACAGAAGGTAAGGAACTTGATTTTTAAAGTTTTGTTTACTGACCTGCCCTGGCTGACATAATAAAGACTAAGTTTGGTTAATCCAATTTGGGTGTGTATTGATTTGTTGCTATTGTTAGCAGCATTGTTCTGCTGCACTTTCTGTGTCCTTGAGCAAGCAGGAAGAAACCTGGGAAGGGAGAAATACATGGCATGGCATCAGGATGGCATCCCTGAGGCTGAGAAAATATAACATGGGCTTTTGTGATGCAGCTACAGAAACACCTGTAAATGCCATGTCTTTCTGCTCAGCTTTGTTTCTACACCTTTGGTAGCAGTCCTCAAAATTGGATCTTTGTCCAGCAGATCAAGTCAGTTGAACTCAAACTGCCTGTAGGATCACAGCTCAAGGATTCAACCACCTTAGTGGATGGAGCATCTGACTCATAAGATGCAACATATTTCCTTAGGGAATTTGTCAGAAACAAGACATTTTTTAATTGTTATCAAAACAAACAAACAAAACCTTAAAAAAAAACCAAACCAAAACAAAACAAAACAAAATAAACTGAAGCAGAAGTTTCTTCTTAACAGTATGAATAAGAATATAAAGACAACAGAATGTCTTTCCCATGCACACTAGTTTACCCTAGAAACTGCAACTCTTGTCTAAGGCAGTCTCCACAGAGTGGAGTGCCCAGATTTTGACCAATATTCTCTTTAATCAGTATGAGTAGATATACAACTGTGTACCTTTAGGGCAGCCTGGAATTGCTGTCGTCAGAGCAGATGATGCAGGCAAGGCTTGGCAATTATCCCATGCTGTGTGCCACGGGCTTGTTCAATCCAGCATGCCTCCTCACAGTCCTGCCATCACAAGAAATTACAATATAAACATAGGAAATTTTACAATGATACAATTATGAACTAACCACCTTAATTTACTAGAGCACAAACAGTATTCCAAAACAGTATCATAGTTCTTACCTTTAAAGGTTTTTAACCAGTGGGCAGAAATCACTGGTCTCCTTTAGTAACGAGATCATGATAGCAAACATCCTCTTTTTTGAATGTTGGTCACAAGGAAAATTCATAGGCAGTCAGTGATCTTTTAAAATCTGCTGGATTGTCGCTCATCTCCCACAATACCTTAAGAAATACATCCTTGCCTGATTAGATGTTTTGCTACCATAAAAAGGTAGTAATAAAACCCCTCCAAAACACAGTGAGTTTCAAATCTATAAATGCTTATCAGTATAGCAGATATAAATTTCCTTATTTTATTAAGTGCCTAATTTTAGTATTATAAAAGATTTAAAGTAGTTAATCAACACACTAGGACCCTAGAAACTAAGGCTGTCTTCTTTTTTTTTTTTTTAAACAGACCAAAGCCATCTCAACTCACACAAAATCATAGCTCTCCTATGGAAAGACAGATAAAAGGTTAAATCCTTAGGGAACAAAGAGAAATTCAAAGAAATTCCTCCATCCTAAATTGTGACCAGGATTACAAATCAACTAATTACAATGTAAGAATATGAACTGGGCTGCTTATAGGACAGTGTGCAAATTTAAAACTGCTCTACAGGGAAGGGTTTTATTTTTTATTCACACTGTGCTGGACTAGAATCTCTTTTCCTGCACAACTACTAAAAGAACCTGTATGTATACATATACTCTGCATGTTTCTCAGGAATTACAGATATGAACATTTGAAATTAAGAATTCTTAATTAAATCATAGTTACATACTATATTCTGGTACCTTCAATTTTAAAGTTATTTTAAATATACAGTACTTACCTATTTACACATTGTAAAGTTCTACTTTAAAATGGAAACAGTTATGTTTGCAATCTGCTACTCATGACATACAAAAATAACAGATATACATAATCCCAGTAGGCACTGTAATTTATTATTTTAGCCTTTACCAAGGAAAACATTTTCAAGCAATTTTTTGACCAGAAGTTTAGGAACTAAAGTTGGAAGGGTGGTTCTATAAGCCAAGTAAACAATTCCACTATCAATGACTTTCTCCCTTGCTTCCAAGTATCTGTTGCACACAGAGACTTCATTAAAGCAGATTGCAAAAAAAAAAAAAGTGCAACAATATTTGCCTTTCATGTTGCAGCTTTAATTTTCTTCAGTATGTTATCACTTGCTTCCAAATAAGTAACCTTAGATTTAGAATTCCTTACCTTTTTTCACCACCACTATCAAAACTTTCAAAATAATTATACTTTTAATAGAATAAATATTAATTATAACTGATAAAAATTAATTGTATTGTTATCCAAGAACAACAAAGCCACCATCAAAGATATAAATAGTCATTTTCTGCATGTTAATTTCATTACATATGTAAAAGATTATTATCTCTGTTCAATTGCTCAACTGCTCAACAGTCAGAATTTATTTTTATCAGCCCAACAAAATATAATCAGTCTCCTTTAGCTGTGATACAAAATGACCAAAGAATGGAAAACCCACCTCACAACTGCATTCCAATCTACCAGGCACTACTCATAGTCAGAAAATACACAGAAAAAGGCAGATTCTATCCTGGAAAATCCAAGGTTTAACAGACAAGACAAACAGAAGGTGTGAGGAAAGAATGCAATGCCTAAATGCAATGCCTAAATAAAGAATGCAATGCCTAAATAAAGAATGCAATGCCTAAATGCAATGCCTAAATAAAGAATGCAATGCCTAAATAAAGAATGCAATGCCTAAATGCAATGCCTAAATAAAGGCCTGGAACGTGGGGAAAAGAGAAGGCAAGAAAATGGCTATATGGTCACAGCCATTACATTATACACACATACATTTGCATTCCTACAGATATACACATTTATAAACATAGATATTCATGTAGGTATAGATATATATTTATATGCATGAAGACATGGGAAGACAAATACACATTGATGATTCTACTTCCTGAAGAAATCCAACATTTTGAAAAAACAGAAAAACTCCTTGCTTCACCATACTCTGTTAATGAGCTGCTAATTAAGACTTAGCAAAATACATGGTCATAAATTTTACTATAGACTTTTTCCCCAAGTAAAAAGTTTGTCTAGCAGATTTCCAATCATACAAATGAAATATTTTTGTTCTATCTGAATCATAGATGTATATTTTTGTATAATTTATTATATTATACAATTACAATATACAATTTATACTTTTTGTATATATTTATTATCAGAAAGCAAAACCAATTCACATCTTCCTAACAGAAGTTAAATTAGTGCCTATGATAAGAGAAGCTAATAGGGGCCAGCACAACAACAACAACAAAAAATTTGGTTTCTTCATGGTCTTTTTGACACATCTCTTCCTATGCCAGATTGTGCAGTGCTCTCTTTCCTTGGCTGTTTCTCTAATCCTAATCCTTGCTTCCATGAGAGAAGACATGACACGAGGGGCAGTTTGAAATAAAGGCAATACTGTTTAACAGAGATGCTGAACAAGAGAAAGGATGTACTCTGCTGAGCTCCACGGAGATGTACCAGCACCGTGAGAACCCTGAAAGAATTCTGCACCCGGTTAAATTCAGAACAATCTTCCAACAAAAGGTAAGATTTTGTTTTAGGTGTAACCTATCCTTTTTCTTCTGCTGTATTTCTGCAAGAATAGTTGCCCACCACTTTACTTTAACTATCACCAAATAATATGTTTTGTTGTTTTGTCTAGCAGAGATTTTGTCACTCTTATTGTTGTCCAAGGACTCTAGCTAGAACAGTTAACAGCCCCAAATAAGTTCCTCTTACACAGCCCTGGACAAGCTAAAAACTTACCTGCTAAAGTCTGATCACATATGAATTGTGTTCAAACTTTTTCAGTTCTTAAAACAGAAAGTTTTTATTTACCCTGACAGAAACATGAGGAAATATAAATTTAAAATTTTATTTAAAAAAAACCCAGAAAATACATCACTTAAACACAGAACTAAATGTTGTATTTCACAGTGGCAGCCAAGGAGAACACTCTGAATGCTCATTTAAAATAGAAAGTATACATGAAATACATACATGAAATATAATGCATAGACTTGTCAAACAGAAGGAATATTATAACAGCAGATCCAGGGCTGTTCCTTTTTTACTTTCACTAGTCCACGGTTTTCCTGATTTGCATTAACAAGACTGTTGCCACTGGTAAGTCTCTTTGCATTTGACATGAAAATTAACAGAAGACTAATTTTAGGAATATTATAAACATCCTTCTTGAAGTATATCACAGTTTTTTTCAATATGCAAAACCTTTTCCTCCTGAATATCAAGGAGAAAACAGACATTCATTATCTAAGTTCCTCTTTAAAAGTACAGCTCCCCCACAATTCTCAGTTTTAAGACAGCTGGCCATATATAGGGAACAGAGGGCTGAAATTGTTAAAATAATTGCAAGAAATTGTTAAAATAATTGCAAGACACTGTACAGATTCCCAAAGGCTTTCTGGAATGAGTGTCACCTAAATCAAATATTAGTGCATTTCCCTGAGTTAATAATGTGTGTGATATAGTCCAATGATCATTACAGATATTTTCCTTCTCTTCTGTTTCCAAGTTCCTCTTTTCTTTTTCGTACACATTTGTGGTTTTTCCCTTTCTTTTAATGCAGAATATATGTTAAGAGCTGCGCAAGAAACATTTTATGGTAAGAGATTATCCAATAAACACTGTTTTAAATGTCCCAGAGTAAGCTACACAGCTCACAAAGCACCCAAATAAATGGTTATTGCGTTGAAGCATTCAGCACCTTTAACACTGTCCACAGCAAACCAAAGTTGTTTGAGCAGGTGAAAATGCAGAGAGCAGCCTATATGGGCCCATTTCAAACACAACTGCCTAAGCAGTGTGTCTTCACTGTGGTTTCCAGATTCACAAAGCAGAGATTTCTGGAAGACAACACTATTTTGGAAGAGCAGCATTGCCCGTTATGAAATGTTTTTCAAATCTCAACACTTAGTAGAGCCATATTGTACCTTTAAAGGACACCTTTCAAAAATATTAAAACACGTCTTGCAACAGCCCACTGAGTGCTGCCAGCAAACCATTGCTGTGTCTACACGTGCTGTACCTACAGAGAAACAGAGACACAAAACAAGGACTTGATTTTCCCCACACACAAAAACCATCTGCCACAAAACTGCAAGGAAAACCCTGACCTCTCAAGTCCCTGTGCCTTAACCACTTGGCCGACATAGACACCCACACAGGCTCCTTAGTAATTATTTCCTAAGAAATAAACGTAGCTTAGTTGCCAAACTGCAGCACAGATAGACTGAAATAATTCTTCAGCTGCTTGTACTTGCAGATATAAACAGTACACAGCTCATAATCCAACTGCAGTTTTCAGAAGGTTTCGATGTCAATGCTGTTCAAACACATCCTCTAAAATGTTGAGTCTATAATCCCTCAATATGTGTCAGATAAAGGATTTCTTATTGATTTGAGGTCAGGATTTCAGCATAATGAAACTCATGCAAACTTAAGGCTTTTTATGTTGTTTCCTTTCCTTTGTCTGGCTACTCCCTTTCCACTTTTAAACAGGCAATCTGTGATCCACGAGACTTAGGAAAAAATCCAAAACTGTTTTCCTTGTAATTCAGTACATCCAGATAAAACCATGCTAGAAGGTTATTATTGATGCCTTGTTTGCTCATGCTATACTCACAATCTATTATATGTAATCCCTGGATATTCTGAAGAATCATTGCTAGAATTAAAGAACCTTTGTTTGAACTTAAAGTTTTGGTGAGTGAAAGGCATCTGCTAATAGAAGACAAGCTTGGAAAAAACCTGCAAAAAACTGTATTTCCTTACTGCTACTATTGCTACTATTGTAAACTAGCCACAAAAACAGCATCTAACCTCAACAAATTGGTCCAGGTGCCTAAGGTTAATATTCACAGTGTTTTCCTGGGACGTATTTTGCCCTCCTTAACACATCCAGTGTTGCATCATTAACTCATTAAGTTTATTTAAAAACCCATCTCCCTATTTGCGTGATAGGCTGCAGCTAACAGTCTGTTTTGTAAACTGAGCAAGTTTATTCTTGGTCTGTGTTCATGCAATGCTGAAGATTTGTCTACATACAAAAGTTATGCCTAATTACAGTGATTTAATTTAATCAGCTCAAGCCCTGTAGTGTGATGAGATCATAAGGTTGCTTTCTACAAGTGAAGTTCCTCATTGGGGAAGATGGACTTGACCCTTCTTCACTACTAAAGCTGCATCCACGTGGTGGCTACACCTGCACAATTATTTAAATAAAACATAACGTGCACAGCCAAAGCATTTACACTGCTCTAGAACCTGTGTTTCAAACCTGAGACACATCTGAGAACACATGGCCCTTAGAAATTTTGGTAAGAGATTTTACCAGGAATTAAAGTACTCTTTTTTTTTTTTTTTTTATGGGTATTATTTGAAAACTGATACAAAATTTCACATGTAATAGACAGTTTCTGGTCTGAATTCCAGCAGAACGAACTTCCTGAGCTTCTGTGGCATCCCAATAGTTGAGAAGATGTTGCAGTTTTCACTGTCAGCAATCCCTAATTTTGGATGCTTTTAAATAGCATTCAGGATGCATTTCTATTTGTTGCTTATTAAACTGAAGTTGCAAAGTCACCTGAGCAGACATAACTTAGTAAATATTTGAAATTTTTAAAAGTGCTGAAAATATTTCAGATTTTTTTTCAATTTAGGATGAGATCCCTTTCAGTAGATTGCAAAATGAAATGGCTCTTTGTTATGTGGTAGCACTGAACTATAAAACAATGTGAAACATCAGTAACCTTAATTTTTATTAATGGAACTACCTAATAAGAATCTAATAATTGATGACATTGCTATTTTTATAACTGGGCAGGAATCTCTATTCTAGGGCACTAGGGACTGAGGAAAAATACCATTTAAGTAATACAAAGGTCTAGAATACGTAGCTTTAATAATGGAATTTTAACAGATATGTTTTAATAAAGAGATTGTTCTGTAAGAATTGGAAATGTTTATAGTGTGGCTACCATGTGACTTGTGCTGCAAAGCAATCCAATACTTCAATAGTATAAAAACATTATTAACTCCAGGGTTATGATGACAGAAACATTTTAAATGCTAGCAGAGTGTAAAAGCAGTATGTTATAGACTCTTGGAACATTGGGATCGAAGTTAGGGAACACCCTATACGAGTTTTCTGTGCTCAATAAATAACATCATTTGCACGTGGAAATTTTTCTGTATAATATTCTTTCCTCACAACATTCCTGTAGATTCATAGAGACAAAAACAGAACAAAAAAATAGGATTTTTTTTATACGTATATATGCAAATCACAGGCTGCATGAAAAAGACTATGTGATGTTACTCATGTATTATATAAAGATTATAGATACATATTCCCTTATGAATTGAATATCTTATGAAATTCAGTGTAAGATAATGAAATACAGATGGAGTGTTTAGGCTTCTCACTCAAATAACTGTTACTGACCATAAAGCAAAAAAAAAATCTGAAAAGGCCAAACCTACAACAGAAACAGCTCTTTTAGCTGGATAAATTGAAGATACACACAGCCCAAAAACTTCCATGTTATAAATCACTCCAGAAATAATGATGGATTTATAGCCCTCTCTCAATAATGCAGACAAGCACCACTCTGATCCAACCCCTGGCATCAGGCAGGTGGCCTGATACACCCTCACTCCAGAGAGTTTGGATCCACCACCATCAGCACTGAAAGTTATTAGCAAGGCATAAAGCATTTGGAACTGCAGCATATTTACTATTGTTCTTATTTGAAATGTTCGTTTAAGTATTTGGTGACTTTCTGAAGTTTTATTGGGGAACATTTGTTGGTTATTAAATCACTCCCCACCCAGCTGCTCTACAGAACAACGCTGGGCTCTCTTGAAGGCTTGGGTGGCCCAACAGTCTGTGGCTGCTCTCGGACTTCCCTTCCTAGATATATTTACCTTAGTCCTACCATTTCATATGGAATTATTTGTTGGTTTCGGTGCCATTCCTTCCTCTGAGGCTGCGCTTTCATCTCACTGAATTTTTATCTTTTAGATTCATTGCGCCTCTTCAAGGGGTACAGAAATTGAGGGAATTATTCCAAATGTAATTTCCTAGGCTTCCATCTCTTTGTGATCAGCAGGCACATTCTGAAAAGCGAAATGATAGATCTCTTTGTATAGTGATTTCTCTCCAAATCTCACAAATAAACAATAAAAAAAATTCTCAGCTAATACGGGATTTCAGCTTAGATGGTCACAAATTAACTAGAGAAGTGTGTATGGTAGTTTAAAGAAATTACTCACATTTTCCATTTTTGGTCTACAGCATAAGAAATTAGATAGTTAATTTTAAATGCAAAACTTTGTTCAGCGTGCAAATCATGTCTGTATGTCAAACTAAAATAACAAACCTAATGAGGAATGTTAAAAAAGCAAGACCTATTAGTTTAAAGATACATGGAAGCAGCCAAAGATGACAAACATGCATAAAATTCAAAACATGATGGAAAAAGGAACAGGCACTGAACCACATAAATCAGTGTTTTGAATTCTATTTCTCTGTGGGTATAATTGTACCTTAGTTTCTTATAATGATTTATTGAGGTAAATAGTCTGTATGGTTTAACAGCTACAGCTTCAAAGTGTCAGGCACAGACTCTCCTTTATTCATGAGGCAGCTGAGTATTGGGATGTGAATCAGCTTCTGTATTCTGGGACTTGGCAAAGTTTGTTTTTAAGGTCCTTATAAAGGATTCATGTTGATGCAGCTATTCAAATGTGAAAAACACTGTGCTGTAATGGATGAAATAGAAAAGCTTTACAGTAATTCTGGAGGAAAAAAAGTAAAAAAACTGAAATAAACCATTCAGAATTACCTTCAGGAAAAGAAAGGAACATCCCAGAGTTAATTTTCATACATTATACCATTAGGGGGAACACAGAAGAAAGCTAATTTCTTGATGAAGCACAAAAGTGTAATGGGATTCCAGAATTTACTTTTAAGTTAAAACAAAATAAAGTACAAGAAAGAAATGGTAGAAGTTTAAGCTGTGACATTCGCATTTTGGGTTGATTGCCAAACCACACGTTCTATTGCTCTCAGACCAGGATAAACCAACCATTAACTAATCAAAAGAATCATTATCCATGAAAGCTATGATGGCATTTTAACAGTTCTTAATCTATTAATAAGAAAGAATAATTTGCAAAATATATTCCCTCTTCTGTTTACATTCACAAGGCCATTCTTAGCAGAAATTATATGTAGGCTCCCATGGTGTAGAAACCCTATGAAAGCCATGAAAATTCACTAAGCTTCCTTACGTCCCGTGCCAAGATATTCAGCAGGAACTTTGGTGCTTGCCAAGAAACACGTGTGCCTCAGATACAGAAGCTCTGCGTGTACCGGTATTTCAGCATTCCTGGAGAGAAATGTGACCCCTTGATGCATACACTGGTTTGCTGGCATGCTCACATTCCTCCCCATCTGTCAGAGTGGCATGCTGCCTTCTCACAAGGTGGGAATGCCAGTTCTGGAGCACAGGTGCCAACCAAATATAGGTTGGGACTAATACTCCGCAAAATGTGGCAAATGACATTTCACCTGCGAGAGGGCCATCCTACCTGTGGCCCATGCCAAATTAGGATTGCATGCTTCATTAGCAAAGGGGGTCATCAGCTGAAAATCACAGGCAGAACCAGAAATGCTGGCTTTCTGGATAATATCTCCTAGCTGAGAGCCTGCAGCACCGAGGTTTAATTTGCAATACGCCAAATTTTCCTAACATTGCAGCCATACAGCCTTTGGAGCAAGATGCAGCAGACCATGGACAGAGATCTGTTGAATTCATCCTCCCAGACTCATTTCTGACAAAATTCAAGATTTTTAAAAGAGGAAAATGAATTAACAGTGGGGGAAAAGCATAAATAAAGATTTGTGTTTCCTCTAAGGGGGTTTCTAGCACCACAAAGAAAACCATCTTCATTATGACTGTCAAAATAACCAAATCAAACTAAAACTATTTTCAATGAAATAGCTCATATAATTCTAAAATTCCTTAAGCTTATAAAGTATTCTTATAGAGACTGACATACAATATAAACAGTCGTTAGTTTCTAGTTTGAGGATTTATGTACACATGAAAGTCATGAACAGCCATTACACAAAAATCATTCAACATGCAATGATAACACTGGATAATATTAAATGGTATTTCAATATCTTCAAAATGAAGTATAGTTTGAACCCTTTAATTAATAAAAATATTCCCCAGTATATTAGTCTAACAGGAAAAATTAAATTCTCTGTTGATCAATAAACAGAATAGCCACAAAGTAGTGTTGGTTTTGCCTCCAGATTAGCACAGCCTACTTCATTTATAAATGTACAAAAGAAAAATGAAGCATTGCTAGTGTGAAAAAATTACCAGCTTTCAGGAATCAATTCTCTATCATTTCTTTGGTAATTTACTCCGATTTCTGTAATTTATTTATCCCAGGATATACCTGATATATCATCAGCTTTAGGTGGTTTTGTTAAACTGGCTCTCCAAAAATGAGTCATATTATGCATAATTCTGCATTATTTAGGCTATTCAGAAGGCACACCACTGCTATTCCCAAATGACAAACTCAGAGCTATTAATTCTTACAAGCACAAAATTAAAACTCAATACATTGACTTCTATAATTACAATTCAATACACTAAGATGCAAAGTCCTTCCTCTGAGATGGAATAACCCCATGCAACAGTACAGGCTGGGGGCCAACTGGCTAGAGAGCCTTTTTGCAGGGAAAAAACTCAAGGTCCCTGTGGACAAACTGATCATGAGCCAGCAGTGTGCCCTGGCAGCAAAGGCAGCCAACAGCATCCCAGGCTGTTTCAGGAGAAGCACTGCCGGCACATTGAGGGCTCTGGTAATTTCCCTCTTCCTGGCATTTGAGAGGCTGCATCAGGAGCAATGGTCCAGCTCTGGTCTTCCCAGGACAAGACAGACACTGAAACAGTGAAGCAAGACAACTGGGAGGCTGCAGTGTGATCTACAATGTTGACAAGAAGCTGAGAGAGCTGGGCTTGCACAGCCTGGGGAAGAGCAGCTGAAGGTGAGAGATTTTTGCTGCCTGCAACAGCCTAATAAGAGGGTGCAGGGAAGATAGAGCAAGGCTCCGTGCAGAGGTGCACAGGGACATGACAAGAGGCAATGGGCAGGAAGCTGAACTATTCCTATTCAATATAAGGAAAAAAATAAATTACCTTGAGGGTGGTCAAACACTGGGCTAGGTTGCCAAGAAACACTGTGGCATCAGCATCCTTGGACACAGTCCAGGCTGACTGGAGATGGCCCTGTGTAACCTGCTCTAATTGGACCTGCACTGAGCAAGAGGTAGGGCTGGATGGCCCCCAGGTGGTGCTTTCCCATCTACATATTTCTGTGAAATACGTGCTAGGATTTTGTATCATACACATCCCAGTTTTAACAACATACAGGAACATTGCAGAGCATCACACTCCAGGCAATCACTAAACTATTCAGGAACAGCAGCCAGCCTTACATTTGCTTTTCTTGTCTTTTCTTTCAAAGTCTTCAGTCCTTTGTACAGAACTTATTTCTAGTAAATTAACAGCATTAGACATGGTATTTATACTAAGCCTTCCCACTTTGGATCCCAAATGCTTAGAAACGATGCATTACTTAACACAGAAACAGGCTCCTGTTATGCCCCCAGCAAAACAAGGAAGGTGGCATAAAGTCAGTAGAACAGCATATTTCTCTCACTGACATACACTGTGCCTGTATGTCACAACCACTGTCCTAATGTAAAGGAGACTGTCCTGCCCACAATTCCATGACAGTCTCGGGCCTGTCATAAATACCACCACATTAAGTGGACATGCTCTTTCATGCCTAGGTTAATTTATTTCAAATTTATTATTACAGATTAGTCAAAATATCCTGATGCTTGGGCTGCGAATTTCCATGCTCAAAGCCAAAATGTACATACATTGCTGCAGTATTGCACCTGCAACTTACTGTCACTATCAGAGTATGAATATCAAAATGGTAAATTCTGCTTTAGTACAGGCAGAGTGTACAGTAGGTTCTTGGCAATGCTGACAGATAGTTTACAGTCTATTAATAGAGTGTAGATCTTGAAAAGATCACTACATTAATTTTAAAGGCTTGATGTAAGAAATAAGGTGCAGGTGTTAAACAGGTAAAAGAGAGTAATGAATTTCCCTTTTATTTGTGTGCTTCTTGCAGTCACTCAAAGTCAATAGGCTGTGACTGAAACACAATTAATAACCCATGAGCCCAGTACAGGGATAAAGCAAATATGAATTTGTATGTCCTTTATAGAGTAGAGATCTTTCAGTAGCTAAGAGGACCAAAAATCAGCATTGCTAAGGAGACACTCTGCCTGCATTTTAAGGAACAAGAGTAACAGAACACATCCAAACTGGCTAAATAAGAGGGGTAATGAGTGATCACACACTTTAAACAGATATTGTCAGGACACAAATTAATGAAATCATTTTTGCATCAGGAAAAATCTTTCTGATGCAGTGGCAGCAGAAAGTATTGTGGTATAGCTCTATCAGGTAGGTGCAGATATTGACAGGAAAAAAAGTCTTCTGCAGTCTTCAAAGGTTATTTGGACACTGGGTACATATGAAAAGCCTGTGTGCTCTACTGATGATGAAAGTTGTGGAGAAACATTTATTTTCAAAAAGGACCCTGACTTGGGAGCTGTGCAGATACATCAGAGCTTTAGCACACCTGTTTTTTTCACACCTTTAAAATATTTCTCTAAGGATCAAGTGAAACCAGCAGGATAAAGATACCTGGTGCTATTTCTTATTCCTTTCCACTGACCATTTCCAGAAATGTTACTGAAGTCCCCAGGGAGAAGAAACTGCTACATACAGTCCTACAGGATTAGGAATCAGAACACACAGAGTCACCGTTTTTCCCATACCACTTATATTTTCTTCTAATTTCTCTTTGTTCACCCAATAAAAGATTTAAAGGTGTTAAGAACAGAAATAGTTTTATGAAGAGACAAATTCTGTTTACAGACAATTTCCAGCAGACTTCAAAGACTTTGGCTTACACAGCACTGTGAGACTCCAAAAAGGATAATGTTAATTTTGTTCAACCTTTTCCAGCAGTGTTACTCACTAGGGTATGTTAAGCAGTGGTTTGTTCACACCATCTTCAACTTACTCATAAGTTAAATTCACCAAGACAAACAGATAAAAATGTTAAAATTCTCTTTTCCTTAAAGTATTCTGATTTACTGCAGATGGATGAAACAGTATACCAAAGGGAACAGAAGATACACCCAAGGAAGGATCTACAGAGTTTCACTCTGAACAAACACCATTCATTTTGATAATACTGAGGACTTTCTCCTCATTCAGACTCTCAGTCGAATAATTGAACTTGGCAGACACTTTCTGTGAAATGTCTTGTCTTTATTGGGGCTTTTATGTGCTAGCAAGCACAAAAGAAAAAGAAGGAAAGAAGGGAGATATATAAAGCTGTATCTTCATGGCAATAAAAATGATTTTTACTCAGGTACTGTATTCTAGTGCTGTACCCTGTACAGTGGTAAGTGAAGAGGCCTAGTCAGTTTAATACAATGTAACATCTTAAGAAAGCAAATCACTGTATTTCCTTATTTTGGGGGAGCAGGTTCACATCAGCTCCAAGTAAGAGATACATTGTTGGCCTTGCCTGGATACACTGATATAAAAACTACCTGGGAACTGTCTGCACTAGGACTGTACCAAAACAAAGCTTCTGAAAATATCTTTTATGATGTTAAAAAATGTGAACTTTTAAAAACAATCTCTGTAGAAGCCTAATACATGAAGGGTTACTGGCAGCCTGCACAAACCTATGTTCAAGGACCTAATTTCTCCATTCTTTGTTTTCTTCCTTTGCTAAAGTGGGGCAACAATTCTTTTTTTCTGTGGTGTTGAATAATGGCCTTTTCTGTTAGTCCAGAAATAAAAGTAAGTGAAGACAGTCTTTGTATTGATGTGCTGTCTGTCTTGTTTATGATAGAAACTATTTTGGTTTTAGATGGGAAGTGTTCTAAAAAGGCTTTTACACCAGGTTCAGGAATATAAAAGCCATTTCAGGATGAGGACCTCTCTATCCTTTATTTTGTTAGTCCTTGAAAGGGCTTTTTAAATGTTAACAGCTACGACTGCCTTCACTCAACTGATGCTCCCTTCTCAGCAATCCTGTTGACATCTCTTTCTTTGCTCTTAGCTTGCCTCTCCTTCTTCCCAACCCCTTAAAAGAAAACTTAACAAGAGGTTGGAATTGAACTTTTGGCAGACATTGGGTCACTAAAACACATTGAGTGAGTTTCTTGAGCAAGTCAGATTTCAGTAAAAGAGTTTCTTTACTGACTCTCTGTGATACACAGAATATTTTCCACTCTTCCCTGTGGCACCCTCCATATATTGCAATGACAACTACTAAGCAAAGCTGCTCAGAAAATAGGAAGCATTTTCAGTTTAAATAGGTTCAAAGAGATGAGAAGGTAGGATAATGTTGTGTTTCTGTTTGATACGAAATAAAGCTTTTTGTCTAAAAAGAAAAAAATCATTTAAGCTGTGCACTTAAAGTAGGTGTATGTTTACATGTTTGGAGGTTTTTGCAAGCCAAAAAAGAAAGCATTTGTTTCCTTATTAAGCTTTCTTACAGACAGGTACTGGCAGCATTCCCTACCTCATGGTGATAGCTACTTGGAGTATCAGAAGTTCATTAGTAACAATTAAACATTCTACAGCACTTGAGAAGAGGTTGATCCTGTTTTATAAGCCAATGTCAGTGAGCATATTATAAATTACAGTGGTCCAATTACTCTACAGCTAATATTTAGCACTTATACTTTGCTTTGAATACACACTCTGCAACAGATAATTAATTCTTAATGCTGGTATGCAGATATATTACCCTAATTTCACAGATAAAGCAGAAAAGCGAGATGATTTGCCAAAAACCACTTAGTCTTGAGTGGAGTCAGGACTAACCAGGGGAAGATTCAATCCTTTATCCATGGCTTCCAAGCCAGGGCTGACCCCTATCTTGGTCACCATGTGATAATTTTATTATTGCAGCTTAGTCAATCACTGTATGGCAAAGGCATCTATATCACTATAAGAAATTACTTGAGATGTCAGATCTGGTTCTACTTTAATCTACTCTACCTCTACCAAAAAAAAAGCTAAAAACCAATTTAATACAAAATAATTGTGAAGACCTTATATCAGGATCTTCACTCATGAAACTGCTTCCACAAGGTGTAGTTAGGCCTCAACTTTCCCACCCCTGTCCCTTCCCATGAAAGGAAATGAAATCTCATTATTTTAGTGAGTATCAGTTCAGCAAGTTTCAGTGCATTTCACTACATTTGCCTTGTGCTATTCCATCTATTTGTTTTCACTTAATATCAGAATTTCCTTCTTTTTCCTTGGCAAGGTTTTGTCTGCCTGAAAGTTTTTATAATGCAGATTGCTGAGCTTCAAAATTTGGAAGCTCCTCATTCAAGTGGTTCTTCTGGCATGTCCTGTACCAGAGCTGCAGTGCACCTACCCTGCACCTGGAGAGACTCACAGACTGTAGCTCACCACAGCAGCAGCAAGATATTGAAAAGTGTAAGGGGAAAATTGTGCATGACAGCAAATAATTCTGTTACCTTACTTGTCATTTCAGCTCATCTCACTCTTACCTCATTGCCTCTGTAAATGTCCAACGAGAAACCTCGTTGTGCCTCCCTCTGCACAGGCAGCCATTTGCTTGAGGTTCTGTTTCTGCATCACACCCAGTTTGTTCTTCATGACAAAACCTCACCTCCTGTGAATTGAATGTTAACTTCAGGACAGTGTCCTCAGAGACACCATGTCAAAACAGTGGAATACTCTCACAAATGTCACCCAGAATCCTTACCTATTGTTTTGTTTGTATTCCAGAACAGCCTCAGAGATTGGAGAAGACATGTTTCTTCTTGGAAACTCCGTGTCTCTTGTTCTGAGAATAATGACATTTCTCTGTTGCTCAAAAGAATACAGCAAATATAACACTGCATCCCAACATGACAGGATTTTCAGAACTCCTTTCTTATCATTTATTGGCGTTGCTGGAATTATATAAAGCTCATGAGTCACACATGCTCAGACTTATCTGTAATATCTACAGGAAGATAAGCAAAACCTTTACATAACCATTCTGCTACTGAGAGAATCCACATTTTTGTTAGCACTCAGGTCACTCCATTTTTAAGTGATCCCATGGGTAGATGGCTGCCATTTAATGTTTAGGATGTCTTTTTTTGGTAAGGTGCCTCTTCTCTGCAAAAACAGAGAATTTTAAACAAGACAGCAATAAATTAAAAAAAAAGTGAAAGCCTCTCACTAAAATATCAGCACCACATCGTTATTCAAAACATAAACAAAACCAAAATTAACAAGCCATTAGTTGGACACATAAATGTTAGTTGATTTCAGTTCTCCTGAAAAAGACTTGAAATTAACAATAAACCACAACTAAGACAAAATTAAAATAGCTGATTTAAGCAGTCTTATTATTTTTTTACACCTTTTTTCCCCAAAGACAAACATTCTCTGCTTGTCCCACAGGGAAATATAGCCATGAAGTTAAAATTTCCCACTTGTTTTTTATTGAGATACAGATCTTTGCGCATAATAGTATAGAAACACTAATAACAACTTAACTTTTAAAAAAAGGAAAAATACTATTTCATTTGTATTAGATTACCACAATCCTTATTAAGTTAAAGAGACTAAAAATGCTGCTAGATACAACTCAAAAATTAAGTTTTTAATTTATATAATAACGTCATTGTCAGGGATTTTTTGGTAATTTTACTCCTCTTGTTAGAAATATTTTTCAAACGCTAAAGTTTAAATGAATCCATTACTACAGTCTCTGTATAATAGCCTGTACATTTAAATACACGAAATGAGGTTAAAGATACAAATATACAGTTCTTTCAAATTAATTATAATTTCTGTTCTTTTATCATTGTTAAACGAGAATCATAGAAGCTGCAGAAAGAAAAAGTAACAACTGTGCCTTTCTGATTGGTTTTGCACACCCAAGCAGAGCAGTAATGCAAACATCAATATCCTAGGGCTATTCTGTGTAAATAGCCGTTGAAAATATGATATTCTACATATCACATCATATTTCATACCATATATCATGTATCATATATCGTAATCATAGTTTGGGTTGGAATGGACCTAATCTGCTCAAAAAATGATCTAATTAAGACACTGACTTTAGTTTCTTTGACAAAAAGGAAAAAAAAAAATTAAAAAACAAACTGCAACCGTTTCTTTTAAATGTCTCCAGAGAGGGAGATTCCCTGGGCAGACTGCTCCAGTGCTCTGCCACCCTCAGTGTAAAGACATTTTTGCTCATTTTGAAGGGTAACTTCTTGTTTATAGCCATTGCTCCTCGTCCTGCACCACTGTGAAGAGACTGGCACCACATTCTTGGCGCTCGCCTTTGGGAAATTCGAACACATGAATAAATTTGGGGGCGGGTCGCGAATTTGTGCTTTGTACACGCGCGGGTGTGATGGAACAGCGGCGGCAAAAGGCAGAGGCACTGAGGGGTTAATGGAGCACCTGGAGCTCTGCACGCAGGGCACACCAGCAGCGGGACCGGCGGGCAGGGTCCGCACTCCGGAGCGCCCAGAGAAGCGGACAGCGCCGGGACACGCCGGACAGCGCCGGGACACGGCGGGAATTGCCGGCACCCGCGTCCCGCCCGCCCCGAGGCGGGGCC
>VZTB01008890.1:474119-552516 GCA_013397245.1 Thryothorus ludovicianus
CTCCCGCAGGGCTCCAGCAGCTGGGAGGCGGCGGACCTCGGCAACGAGGAGCGGAAGCAGAAGTTCCTGCGGCTGATGGGCGCCGCGAAGGTGAGGCCGCCGCGCTGCCCATCGGCCGGGGCGGGCACGGGGACCGGGGTGCGCTCAGCGGGGTTCTGCGGGCGAGGGGCTGCGGGGCGGGCTGAGCGGAGCGACAGCAACCCCGAGCTGCCCGGCTTTGGGGCTCTCCTTCCCGGAGAATTTGGGTTTCGGCGCTGTTGTGTCAGCAGCAGCCGCGTTACACAAAACGTCGCTCGGAAGTTGTCGAGTCCCTGGCGCCGCAGCTTCGTCCCCACCCCGCGCCTTTAATGCTTTGGGAGCAGCTCGTAAAATTACTTGTTGACGCTCCCGAGGGAGAGGCCTTGTTACAAACTAACAAACGTACGTGATGGGTCTGTAAATTTCTCTGTTACTGTTAAAAAAAAAAACTTCAAAAGAGTCGTAGCTGGTAGACTAAACCCGTAAATCCTAGTAGTTTAGTAGTAAATTTTTTTAAGGAGAAAATACGTTGAAATCAAATTTCTATTATGCTTGCTACAAAAAATGCTGCAAAACTGGTTAATGTAATAATGCTCTTTTCATGTATAAAATGTTGGTTTAGTATTGCACTCTTACTTTCAAAAGAACATTTTTACTTGTAGTAACTTATTTTGCTTGAATACAGTAATTCTGTAAGCTAAAACAGCTAACTGTATTAAAGAGGTGAAAGTTAGGACTTTGTCGTGGATAGGGATTACCATGCCCTATTAAAGCATCCCACTACCACTAATCTTAACTTCTGCTTGGGTACTTAATGCTGCTTGCTGTGTAATGCTAGTTGTTGCCTATTAGGACACATTTGCTAATGAGCAACTACTGAACCAATAAATTAATCATCACTGTGAAGGTCTTACCTGACACCGTGACCAGTCTGAAAGTGGGATCATCGTAAAGATGCATGGCCTCAGCTGTTGCAGAGTGTCAGAGGAAGGGTTGATCAGAACCTGAATACACATCTGTCTGGCATCGTGTAGTATAATTTCCAGAGTGAAATAGAACCATCTCAGGGATCTGGGAAGAGTAAAGAGTGTGTACTCCCTGGGGTTTCTTTGTCAGAAAATTCAGCAAAAGAAAGATGAAACAAGTTCACCTGGAGGCAGCAGCTGTTAGCTAGTAAAACTTACAGTTTGACAGCAGACCTTTTCCATTCAAGATGTCCAGGATGCTGGCAGAGCTGTCAGTGCACCCTAAAGCTCCAAAACAAACTGCCTTTTCTTTTAGAAAGAACATACTGGCCGCCTTGTTATCGGAGACCACAGATCAACCTCCCACTTCAGGACAGGTCAGTTTATCCAACAGCTGATACAAAGTTGGAAATCTAACCCCTGTTTAGGAACATTCCAGTGCTCTGAGCTTGGTAGATGTGGCAGGGAGGGATTTCAGGTTTCATGGCTGCAGCTGAAGGGACCTGAGGCTGTGGAGTCATAGAGTTCCTTATTTCTCTTAGATTACTGACAAATGGTTTCTCTGACTGCCCTCACTTGCCTTTTAAAGTCCAGTATATGCCAGGAGATCCAAACAAAATTGTACATAGAGAAGAACAGGGGTTGATTTTCTCCCTGACCTGGTTACCTATTAAATAGAAAGATCTCTGCCCTAAAGCAATGAAGTAAAAGGTGGAAAGATCTGCAAGGTCATCTTGGCAATCAGCAATAATTGGATGTCTTGTGGGACCATGGTAACTCCTTATCACAGTAAATCCTTATCCTTTCTTAGAAAGTCAAAGTACATGGCACCAAGCTGGGTTGGACTGCACTGCCTGAAAGAATCCCTGATAAAGCCTTGTGCAATAGCAGTTGTCACCATTCCAGAAAACTTGCCCTCATATTCCAGAAAGCTTTCCTTGATGCGCTCCACTGATCATTTTTCACGTGATGAAGAATGATCTGTGGACCAAAATAAGGCTGAGGATTGCTTCCAGGTGCTGCTGCTGTTAGCTTCTAGAAAGTGAGAATCACTCCTTCATTCCTGAAATTTCTAGAAAGGAAGTGATGCTTCCCCTTGAAGTCATAAAGAATCAGTACTCATTTGTTAATAGCAAAAAGTTAAAATACTGGGGTTTTAACACTTTTTTATCCAGCATACAGTTCTTGTTCTTTTACACTAACATGCTGCTCTAACTTGCAAATGAGGAAATGTGGATTTGCAATGTAGCCTTTCAGCTTCACAGAGATCCAGATTTAAAGCTAATGTTGTAGGCCTCCTGGGGAGAATTAGAGATTCCTACCTCTTCCAAGTACATAGGATCCTTAACTATTTTTGACCACTTACTCAAGAAAATAAAGGGGCTGCAGAAGTAGCTCATAAAAATTAGTTTTTCTGCTAATTCCTAAGGATGGAAAAATGCAAAGCTGTAGTAACTGCTCCTTGTAATTTGGGATGCATGAAATAGTTTCAGATACAGCTCCATAAACAAGAGTGGTGCTATTGTCCCAAGGCAGGATGCTATATCTGGGGGATGATTTAATCACAGTAATCCTGCGTTATGTAGCAAAGGTCACAAAGTTTCTCCCTGCTGGGCCGGGTTGCAGCATTGGCTGGAAGCACAGAGAACTCACACTGTTTACATTTACCATGCTCTAAATAATGTAACACTGCGTAGTGCAACTCTGGAATGCATCAGGAGTCAGGAACTTCCCAGCCCTTTGTATCAGAGCCGTCCTGCTTGCACTCTTGGTGCTGTTGCTTGAAAGCCTGGTGGTTTGTATGCAGTAATACTGGATCCCAGTTTAGAATGGTTACAGTTAAACTTCTCGCCTTTGAAAATGTGACTTCCTGTAATTTGGTGTCTTTGTCAATTTGAATGAACCATAACCAAAGTACCCTGGACAATGCAGGGGAAGAAGACAAGAAGATGAACGAGGAGCTGGAGTCTCAGTACCAGCAGAGCATGGACAGCACCATGTCGGGCCGGAACCGGCGCCACTGCGGCCTTGGGTTCAGTGAGGTACTCAGCTCATTTCTGGGATGTTTGGCTTTCACTGCACTAAGACAAGGTGGTGCTGGGTTTAAAAATCCAAGCAGGCTTCCATGGTTTGGGTTAAAGGATGAACTCACTGCAGGCAGTTGACTGCTCTTTGTGTACACTGTGGTGGCCATTTAGGTGTTCATAAATGACTGATGCATTTCTTTGTTCTGAGAAGTGATAAGACGTGCCTTAATGCTCCAGAGCAGTTAAGACTGATAAGGGCACAAAGTGACAAATGTATTAAATCAGGGTGTTGGTGAGGAATACATAAGTAGGCAGGATAACCATCTGCATTGTTGTTAGCAGTATCGTTGCATTGCTTCAGCATTCTTCATGCTGCAGTTTTTGCTAAGTGTCCTTGCAGAGATCAGTCACAAATGTGAATTCTTGATGGTCTAGAGTTTAGTTCCACTGTGTCACACTCTGTGACAAATATTCCAATGTCAGTACTGGAATTACTGAACTGATGTGATCTGGAACTTCAGACTCATTGAATGGTGTCTTTAGGATTTCTGCTGTAACTAAACAAACCAGTGGCTGATGAATCCATGCACGTCACAGCTGGCATGGGTGACCAGGGAGTTGCTTTCTGTCTAATAGTTCATGTCTTACAGGCCTCTGTTTAGCAGCATGGCCCATGTTAGTACCAAAATGAAAGGAGCCACTAAATTAAACAATCTCACTGGGATATTTTAAAGGCTGCAGTGAAGTTGCCAGGAAATAATATTTTATCTCTCTCATAAACTGAACTTACAGTTTCAGGAAGATGAACAAGAAGAGGAGGCAGCTGGACACTCCTCTGATGAGAGTTCAGAGGATTCTGAAAGTGGCTCTGATTCAGAACAAGAAGAGTCTGCTGAGGAGCTACAAGCTACTGAAAAACATGATGAAGCTGAGGTTCCAGAAAACAAAAAAGAAGCAAAAAGCAACTATAAAATGATGTTTGTGAAAGCCAGTGGTTCATAACTGCAGATGTAACAGCTTTGTATTTAAAGTACAGTAAGCCTTATTGTTACAGTGCAAAGTGGAGGACTGCTACAGCACAAATCTTTGTATTTTGATTTTAAAAAGACCCTGTTAGATGACAAAAAGTAGTATTTGCTTTCTGTTGCCATGGATAACATTTTTATGGGCGCAGTGATATTACTGGTTTTTGTAAAGTGTATAAAATCCTGGATGGAAAAATAAATTTGTTTTGTTCCTGCCCAATCTTTACAATGTTATCTGAACTATCCCTCCCCTTATTCCATTCCAGATAAGGAAGCTTCATGTTAGTGGTTTATTCAGTTAGTACCCCAGTCTTGAATTTTTAACTATTAAGATTACATGTGAATTACGTGATGTTGCATTAGTTGTAAAATACCAATATCAGCATTATTCTGTGATGTACTAGAGCTTTAAACAATGATTTTGTCTATAGATGCTAGTGTTGGCAGGGCTGAGGAGAAATTGCTCACTTTTGTGACAGCATTTATCACTGTATCCATCTGAAGTCCTACAGCAGTTGCATAGAGAATACGTTTTAGAAAAGAATAATACAACAGAAGGCTCTAACTGCTTCTTTGGCTTTCTAACAAGGGGGAGGAGCTGTAGTTGTTTCTACCTTTCAGTAGAAAAGAGTGATTTTTTTGTATTACTGGTTCCTGGCTAAGAGCACCGAGCTGTTATTAAAAATAACACCTCCCAAAGAAACCAGTTTACTTTGAAAGAGAAAGTATACTTTGATAATGAAAAGGATATACAAATCATTTTAGCTTTTTTAAACTATAGAATAAAGAGTTAAGTATGCAAGCCCTTCTTCCTTTTCTCCCTATAGATGCATCACTTGGAGGTCTGAGTCAATTAGCACAAGGCTGTACCTGTCAAGTCAAGCTGATATGCCTAGAGAGCCAGGAGTTCAGCAACTCCTTCCAGCAAGAATTAAACACATCCATTCCTCTGCAGAATCATTGCATTCATGTAACAAATAAATTATCAGAGCTTTTTAGACTTTTTTTCCTCTTAGTACGTCAGACAGATCACCTGCCTGTCCTGGCTGGGAGAACAGGACAGCAGCCCTGTACCTCTAGTACTGCCACAGCAGTGTTCCAGGGGACACTCCAGGTGCTCCTGGAGACTCCATTTCTGTGTACAATTCCTGATGTGCAGACAACGTTTCCAAGCCAGTGGGCTGAAGGAAAGCAGCAGTTTGTACTATCATTGCCTAGTTGAATGTAAACATTGCAGCATCAGCTATTGGGGGAGGACTTGGAATAAGTATGGAAAAAATAAAAGTAATATTGTAAATAGAAACTGAGTGTAGATTTTGATTACTGTGTTTTACTACACCTGCATTTAGTACAAGCTTTTCCACTGTTACATTTTAAGAACAATGTTACAGCATCCATTAACAGTCATTTCATTTGTACTTGATTTGTGCAGATTTTTTTTATTTTCCCAATACTGCAACCTTCTAATACATAGAGAAAAAATTTAAGTTGCTTGTGCATTGTGAAGAGAGAAAACCTCACCATGACTTAGGAAAGCTGCTCTATCTCTAGGGAACACACAAAGATTAAAATAAGAGATCAACTGATTGCTTTCCTAATAGACCCATTCCAAGTTTTCCTGGTTAGACACTCAAGCTAAACACAAACCAGCATTTCACTGTTAAAATCCTTCGGTTGCCACTCAGCTCTCTGCCTCCTCTGTCCCAGCACTGCTGCTCTCTGAGCTCCCACCAGCGTGCAGCCATGCAGAGATTTACATTGGGATCTGGAAAGACCCAGGAAAAGCAGATCCAGCTGGCCAGCCCTGCACAGCTCTACTGACAGACACAGTGAGGGGCTTTTCCACTCAGCCTCTTCTTGCCCCCCTGATTAAGCCATCAGTTTCAGTTATAAATAAATAGAACACACAAAGATTAAAAAAAAAAAATAAAAAATTAGACTACTAGATATAGCTCTGACCAGGAAAAAATAAAAAAATCAACAGAACTTCTATTCCCCCAAGAGTAGAACACCAAATATGAATATCTGATGAGGTTTGGGGTGACATCTGTGATGCTGACCTAAGACTCACCTGCTCAAACCAGGAAGAGTTCTACACAGTTTTGTCTGTTTCTGTCTAGCATTTATAAACATTCTAAGAATTTGCAGACTGATCTTTGAAGCAGCATAAACTTCTCCCTATGAGCCCTGAAAGGCTGGTTTAGTTCCGTTCGTGCAGTGAATGTTTCAATTCAGGAGTCGGTTTTAGCAATGTTTGATACAACAGTATCAGCAGCAGTGGCATGGATGGAGCAGGGTGGTTTCAGCTCATCAGGGATAGGGAACACAGGAAAAATCAAAGTTGGTGTCTCGGCTGACTTTGCTTTTTCAAGTTGGCATGCAAGGAGCTCCCAGAGATGACAGCAGAACACATCATAAGCAGACATTGACTAATAAGAAGGACAATTGCATTTATCTATTATAACAAAAGTTGTCCACTGAAATTCCTGAACTCAAAGACCAGTTAATTCCCATCTCAATGGAAAAGCATAAGTCTGCCTGTTCTACACCTTAGGGAAGGACAGAGGTTCGGCCATAGAGGGTTGTCACAGAACAATCATCACATCTGGTCAGTTTTCATCTGTTTCTAAACTGAAAATTTGCTTACACAAAGAGCAATACAGGTGCACTCTCAGCATTTGGCTTTGGAAGAGTGCAAACACCTGAACTGGTGTGCCTGTTCCCATTCCGTTTGCCCTGGCACCAGGAACCCCTCCAGGTGAGCTCCATCACAGCCCCAGTGCCCACAGGTCTGGCAGGCACCACAGACGGTGCTTCTAAGCCAGGTGAAAAGGGATTCTCAACATCCTACAGGAATTCTCTGAGGCCAAGGAAACCAGATCTGTAAGTTGCCCTGTAGTTTCTTGGAACTGCTTTGCAGTTTACTCTCCCTTTCTTCCTGAAGAGGAGGCTGACAACTTGATTCCTGAAAGCACAATTTATAGGCCAGCTTCAAAGCTATAGGTCCCTCTAAGGCTCTGGTTGGGGAATTCACATCAAAGACAACGTACACATGTTGTTCTGATGCCAGAGAGGACGGTTGGTAGAAATCTCCATGGATTTGCTACAGTCCCCAGTACAGGGATTAAATTATGCACTGAAGCTGCCTCTGTAAACTGCAGGAGACAAAGAGAATAAGTGGCAGTGCAATATCTCGTAATCAAAGCCTGGCACAGCTCTTTGCATCAGTCCCTTGGAAGCTGTCAGGGGATTAAGAGGAGGGACATGTATCAAGGCACCCTCAACTGAAGGGACACAGCAAAAGTTGGTTTTGTATGCTTTTAAGCCTGTCGCCTCTGCACATTTCCTGAGAAAAATATCTTAGTGCAAGAGGTGTACAGCACCATGATGGGAGGTGAGTTTCCTTAGTTTTTGCACCATGTTAAAGAAACACAATACTTGATGATTTAACCCAAGTTGAGCTAATTTTGATGTGCAGGTGCAGAAGGAGCTCACCCTTACAGTTTGTGCTACTATCTATCCAGATCCAGTACCATTTATGGTGGACATATGAGGATCCAGTGGAGAAAAATTAAAAGGGAAGACCGAAAAAAAAACTTTAGATGCTGTCTAGGAACAGAGCACAGCAACTGGTAATAGAAAAGACAATTGTCCTGCTAGCAAAACACAACCCTGAAATCACCATTGATTCTCCTTCATCCACTGCTACCATCAAAGTTCCACTCCCTTGTTTAACTCTTTCACAAGGTATTTTTTGTACTAGGACATGAAACATTCTAATTTGCCAGCTATTCCCTCTTACTTTCTCCACTACAGTTTAGGCCAAGTCCTTTCATTGAAATATTTTGTTGATATTAAAATCTATGTCTTTCAGTTCTTTGCATCTTTTTAATGCCTCTCACTTCTCACCACCAGGATGTTCTCCACCCTCACCTTCAGCCTCTTACACCTTGCTTGCAGATACATCTCTGCCATTATTTTCTACAGCCCCACTACTCACCTTTGATTTCTTAATCTCTTCCTTCTTTTAGTGCTTCCTTATGCTTCAGCTCCTAGTAAGAGGATTTAAGAAAACACCATTGTCCTTCAAGTTTACATGTGGCAACACCATTTCACCAACAGCTGCTCCAAAAATACTAATGGTTATTGTTTTCTTTGGAGGCTGTTTTCCACTCTCTGTAAGGCAACCAGGAGCACTGACAAGTAAATAACAAGCCAACAGTGCTCAAATGTGCAGACACTTTCTATATGCTCTTACTTTTTACACATATTCAATACTTTCTGGTTTTATTTACTCTATAATTAGCATTTGAAGTTATTCCACCATCTCCCAGCAATTTCACGGCAGCCTTTATAATTTTACCTCCCTCCTACATTTACCTGTAGTTTAACATTCCAAGTGTGGTTGTTGCACAGGATACCTCAACAGACTTGTATTAAAAATGCTCTTTAAAATTCCAGAGCTTTGAACTAAAGAAATATCTCAAGAAGTTTTCATGGAAAGTTCATTGCGGTTGGTTCAATTCAGCTGCAGTTAGATGCACCTTTTCAAATAATGGAAAAAAAAATGTAAAGGGGTCAGACCCAATCAATACAGTTGTTCAAACAGAATTTCAGGCACTGTGATGTGGGGATTTTTTGTGCTCTTTCTTTGTACTGCTCCACTATGAAGAAAGGTTGCTTTTGCTAGTAGAGCAATAAAAATCTTAGCCTTTTGAATACAGCCAAATAACCAATGGGAATCTTTACCAGGTGTGGGAAATATAGCAATATTTTCATGTTTTTCTTGTGCATGGCTTTGTTCTTTTTATAACCACGACACGGGCACACAGACACACACACAGCACAAGCAAACACTTTAAAATATCCACAGACAGACATAAATCAGAGGGGTAACATCACATCCTGCCTTCTGCATCTTCTAAGTTTTGACACCAAGTAAATCTGGTCTTTCCTTCATAGAACATCCAGAAGTTAATTGCCAAGACACCTGGGAAACACAGATGCTGATATAAAACACATATATAAAAACATATGTATATAAAACATATATATATATATATTTGAAGATCTGGAATTCAGAAGTAAATAGTGCAGGGGGGGAAATAATGGTGTAAATGGTACCAGAACAGGTCAGAAGTGCTCTGCCTTCTCAAAACACCAACCCCCTCCCCCAAAGACTGAGGGGTACCCAAGACCCCCCTGATGGGCTTTAAGAGCTTCTCGNTATTGATCTGCAAGTCAACATAATTTTTTTTCTAGTTCTAACATTAGAAAATAGCTTGTAACACCCCAAAAAGAGCATGTCAATTAAAAGAAACAGAACTAAAAAGGAAGTTGACCCAAACCACTCTATGCACAGGAAAACTGGCCATTACTACTTAAAAACTACACTCATCCTCACAAAAGATGGTCACTAAGAACAGCATTTCACATATTCAACAAAAAATTTTGCAAGAAAAATTACTTTGTAATTTTTCCTCAAATATAAGATTAACTACAGACATTACCAAAATCCTTTGATCAAGACTGGTTTTGTTGAAAATGTTCATGATGCAACTGTTCAGGGCAAGATCCTTCTCTTCCAAGCTTGAATGAGCTTTTGAGATTTTTGTGTGTGCAATCAAAGGAAAGAGAATGAACATCCCCCAAGGTGCAGAGCAGCACCACGTGTGCTCCTTTCCCTTCACTGCTTTGTTGTGCCCCACAAAAACAGGAGCACATCCTAAGCAGCTCAGTTCCCAATTTCTGCCACTCACATTCAAAGGCCAAGGACTCACAGCCTCCAACATTCATCCTTGAGTTCGTGCAGGCAGCACTAAGCCACAGCAACACTTTTGTTTTCTCAGAAGAATTCAGCATTTCCAGTGCTCTCCATCGACCAGGTGTCCTTTGAGGGAACTGCTGGAAAATCAAATGCTGCCAGTGAGATGCAGCTTTGCCAGTGCCCACCACCTTCCCCTCAGACAACATCCCACTCCTGCTATTCAAGAATAAAGATTTCACCAAATGCTTAGAAAACATTCCTGAAAACAAAACAAAAAAATCAAATAACAATAATAATCATCTTCAAAATATAGAACTGGTGTAGAGAAAGCCCGATTCACATCCCAGAAAAGTAAGTGCAAAACTAGGGAACTTCAATGGGATTTTAACCAAAGAGCAAAATGTGATAAAAGTACATTTTGACTCCAGATTTCCAACTAGCAGGACACTGATAAGAGAGCAGACAAGACAGAGGCAATAGGAGGCAGTTATGTTAATATTTTAATCTGTACATATACCATTTTCCAAACTGTTACATTTTATTTAAATTAATGTTTTCTTGCAAAATATTCATTTATGCTTTCAAAACTTTTTTATAAAGGCAAAAATAAATCATTATTTTGGCAAAAGGTTTTGAAGTTGATACTGGCAGTATTGAGGTAAAATAGATTGCATTAGCTAAATATATACTTTTAAGAATATTTCTGAGTACAGTGTTAATATAATACGATCTGTCTTAAAGTCTGAAACACAAAGGTCAATTCCAAGGGGTTTTTAGCTACTACTTGAATACAGAAAATAAACAAGTTAGTGGTTTCACAAAATACTGCAGAAGTATTTCTCAGTTATTTCTCATCCAGAGCTGAACTCAGCTACTAATTACATAACATTGGGAAGTTTTTGCATGTCACGCATTCAATGCATACACAGGGGTTTTAAAGACAGTTGCAGCAATTAATTTAATCTTATTTTCTCCTTATTTTAACCACATCATCCCTTGCCCTATGCATAAGCACAGCACAGAATTTCAAAGTTTGGCAAAGATAAGCACCAGGTGAACATAGATATGAAATTAGCAGGTACCACATTCCATTAGTTTTGCTGTTTCCAGGATAAATACAAGGCAGTACATCATATTGAAATGTCTACTGAAAAGAAAATCAGAAGGAAAATACATACTTACTAGCCAAATGACACATTATAATTTTTTATTGTTTACTTCACATATCTTAATTAAAAATCACCTTCTTTCACATCTCAGCTTTCAAAAAAACAAAAAATTTGTTAGCTGTTTGTTATATAGGGGTCAGCACTACTGTCAAGGGCAACCTAACAAACTGTGGATTGATACCAGCAAGTTAATAATCTGGGATAAAAATAAATGGGAGTTAAACCTGGCTTTTGTTATGGCTTTCTTGGGAAATTTCAGCTATACAGTGGTTACTAATATTTAGACATTCAAGCTAACAGTTCTTGCAATGGATTATTTAACAGGCAAAAGGGTGGGTGATTAACTCTACAAAAACATCCAATCCAAAGCATCCTTTCACCAAACCTGTCACCTGTGTTAGCTCTATCCATACCCTATGAATGTGCTTCTTGGTTTGATCAAATTTGCCAGTTTTTTTCACAAAACTTTACAATGTGCATCTGAGCCTGAGGGGGAAGTAACAGTATCTTTTAATATCTATGCAAGAAGTGTCTTTTAGAATGAATTCAGCCCTTGATTTAAAAAAAAAAAATCTAAAATACATAGTTCTAAAAATACATTGTCAGTATTTTACAGAGTTTATTAAAAGTGCTGTTTATTCGTATAAAAAGTGTGAACTAAACTGAAGTAAATAAAAAATGATCTGCAGTTCTCTTCATTTTCACAGAAAATCCCCCTATCATTCTCTGAATGTCTTTCCAGAAGAAGGTGGCATCAGCCATCGAGTGTCTCCACAGAAACCTGGAAAAGAATCTCCTCTGTCTTCCTTGTGATGTCGCACAGTGGGATTTGCCTCGAGTCTCACGTCAGTGTTCACTTACTGCTTTGGCTGGTGTGAAGGGAAATAAAACATGGTTAAATATTGAAGGGAGTCAACCAATGCCAACTTTTTTTTTAAAAAGCCTTTTGCACTTTGACAGAAGGAACAATTCATACAGACAGGTTGAGCCAACAACTGTCTCACGATGCCACCGATGCTGAAGCTCCTGCATCCCCAGCACATCACAACTGCTTTCTTTTTAACTTTATATAAATATATATCTCTAACTGCATATCTATTTGTATATATTTGTACAGACATGTGCTAGACATGTTTTTAAGTCAGTCTGGAATGATAGAATGGTTGGAGTAGGAAGGGACCTCTGAAGGTCAGCCCCAGCCCCCTGCTCGAGTCTCCAGCACTGTACAATTATATGAGTTACTCAAGCACCCATCTTTTACTACTTCATCTCTGCTTTACCTGCTTGTTCAATTACAGGCAATAAAATTAAGCCAAAGGAAATCAGAAAGGTAAGATTAAGATAAAAGGAAAGTATGGATGTGTCTTAACTAGGGACACACTTAGCAGTTGCATACAATATTTACATCTTTTCCCACTTCCAATTTCAAACTCTTGTATCCTACCAGGAAGGAATACAAATGCAGATGTTTCTTTGTGAGGACAAAAAAACTATCACAATTTTAATACTTAAAGTGGCAAAATAACCTAACCAGAGACAAAACCTTCTGCTAACATGATCCAAAGAAAGGCGTGATCAAAATCAAATACAACATTGCAGAATTAGTTGCAAAGGGCCAAATTTTCAGCTCACCTCAGCTAGACTCTGATGCCAGCTCATGTGTAGGATACCAGCCCACAAAGGAAGCCCCTGCTTGTACAAGGGTGCACTTTGGATTCTCTCTTAGCCTGCTCTGAGCAGCCACCAGAGTACAGAAGGCTGCTGAAAACCTGGCCCCGTTAACCAAAGCACAGATGTCTCCTCCCTTCACCACAGCAGGACTGAGCAAGCACCTCAACAGAGCAAGAGCACTTAACTGCAGGCTTCATCAGCCCACGTGTTAGCTCGTTAGAAGCACTATTTACCAGAATAAAAGGTTTCAGAAAAGGTAGCTGCACGCTTTCATTCGGATGTAACCTTGGTTTAGTAAAAAGGTTAAAATTTAGCAAGCACAGGCACGATGGCAAATCAGACATGCTGAGAGCAGTTAGTTCTTACTTGGAAGGTGTTTAAACAAATGTGTAGTGAAATCCATTGCTTAGGGGGGAGTGAGGTGGCTGTGGTACAGAAGGTGAGGGTGCTTTGGGTGGATAGGTCAGCTGCTGAGCTAGAAGGGATCACACACAGGAATTAGGCTGCACAATCAAACGTTCACATCATTAACGGAGTCACCTTAATTTTCTACCACAAGAATAGGAAACCTGATTAGCAATGAATGAGGTGCTACATTATTTCAGTCACATGGCACACATGGTAAACAACATTTCTACCTGCTGCTTTTTTCTACCCCTTGCATAAATTAAACAAAACTCCTATTTGGATGAGAATATGGACAACTTATCTCAAGATGAAATTTCACTGGAACATTATGAAGGCAAACAACACTGACATACTCCCATCAGCCCTGCTTTTAAAGCTTTTGAAGCTCTGGACCAGTGGCTGTAATTTGCCAATTTGATTTCCAGACTTCACTGAGGCTGTACAGCTTTTCAACATTTCCTTTGTTATATGCCAGTGAGCAGAAACCAAAATAATATATAGAAAAATAATGTTTACAAAATTACATGTATGTATAACATTTTGCTTAGTACAGAGCATGATACAATAAATATATTTTCTTATCTCAGCTTGAAAATACAGGACAAAGAACACAATGATTAAAACTATCCTTGTTTATAAACCAGAGTAATGGTATACTATTAGAAGACAATAATCATAAAACTGAAGAAATTGAAAATCGATCTAAAATTCTGCTTTTACATTTTGGAGGGTCAAAGCACACAATATAGGAAACAACTTCTTAATACTCTTGTATCTGACTTAAATCTTCCAGATTCTTGGAATGATTTCCACTCAAAAGGTTGATTTCTTATTAGGAACAGAGGAAACTCTAAAATGCTAAGATCAGATAAATGTATCTTAAAAGGGTTAAATTAGCATAGTATCCTAATATATATATATAAGGATATTATATCAGGATATCAGTCCTGAAAAATGGGCAAAGTTAAGCTTCACAATATTTTTCAAAAACAAATCTTTGTAAAGCAATCTATATAGTTAGGTTGGGATTTTCAGATGTGGTCTGCTTCATCATCAAGGAGCAAACAATAATCCATACTTCAACTGACTGCAAATTTTCTGAAGCAGCATTTAAACATTTCAGTGCCAATACACACTAATTCCTTCTTCAAGGAAAACTAAAGAATTAAAAAATTTTTTGTGGTTATATATTACTAGAAAAAATTGGATGGATCACACTTTTGAGATAATTATATATAAAAAAATAAAATATATAAATAAAAAAATTATAGTAATGAAATGTATACTAAATCCACTACACAAATTTTAGAAAAATCAAACCTATTTCAGTAATGTACAGTTGCTACAAGTTCAGGCACACCCAGAAGTAACTTAACTGGCCTCAAGAAGACCTCTTGGTCTTTCCAGGCACTCTGCTCTTGTTGTACTGACACAGAAGAATAATTTCAAATACTGTCTGTGTTCATGTGGGCTGGACTTAGCCCAGATGTGTGACCCTTTTATCAGCAGAAGCTAGAACTCAAGTGGCAAAATGCTCCACTGACTAATGGATCATGAAAAAGAATCCCATTCCATAACCAAAGCATTGGAGTACCTGCTACTCCAAGTTCTGGTCACAGGAACTGGGACCAAAGTGCCTGTGGAAAAGCCCTGTTGATACACCGATGGCCTAAAGGGGCACAAATTTATTCCTGAAACGCTCCCATGATTTTACAATTCTGTTTTTCTGTTTCTTCGGTTTAGCTCCTGAGCGAACCATTTTATCCCTGCCAGTCGGTTAAATTACCCACAGAAACTCTGAAGTCTCAAGATTCCCATCTCAGAAATGTATTCCATCCCCTCAAAATGCCATTCCCCTGAGGTTCAGCTGGCACTGCATCCCTGAGTTCAGCCACATTCAATCAACGCTGCTACCGCAGACGCGCGTTACGCGCTCCGATATTGGCATAATCTGTCTTTAATGGGAAGGTCTTAAGGGCTGCTGTGGCAAGAGCCATAAGTTTAAACTGACAACTTCGGATGAGAAATGTGCATATTTTTTCTCCATCATAGCTGAAGTTTCCATTATTTCCATTCTCCACTGGAACAGTGAATGGTGCCAGTTATAAATGGCCAGTCAGACACTTGGGGAAATCGCTGCTGCATGGATTACTGTGTGATACAAATCTCTTGACACTTCTTGCTTATTTCAACTATAAAGCAATCAAGAGTGAAATTATCATTTTTAGCAATGTATTGCAAAGGATCTATTAATTTCCAGGCATCAAGCAGAGTTCCTGCACAGCTGTCTTGCTCTGACCTCTCATTCTGGTCACCAGACAGAAACATGCCAATCCCCATTTTACAAGGTCTTTTGCAGCCTGTTGTCACATAGCTCAAGCTGCAAATGATTGCAGCCTCATCTCAGTCATTGGACCAGGGAATTCTTCTCTTTAAAAAATATTTTAAATCCTCTTCTCTTGATTTTTTTTGAAGTCATATATCAATTTACTTTAAAAAAAATGAATATAGAAATATTTTATTTAATTATAGAGAATTAAAATGTAATTTTTTTTAGCAGTATTAGTTAGAGCAAGTTTTCAAGTTCTGGACTTACTGATCATACTATTTTGCCCCCTTTATCCTGCCCACTGGAGGCCAAATAATTAACGTAAATCATTATCCCCTCTTCATTTGTTACCTACACACACTTTTCACTGTTTTGAATATGAACGACTGAAACTTTCTCTTATTCCGGGAGTTCAGCAACAACCCCACACAACTCAAGAAGCTGGTAAGGAATAGTTGTTATTTTGTAAATAACTAAGCATTACCTGCTACCTCCTTGCTCCTCTGAGAGGCTTCAGAAGCCAGAGCATATGAAATGGTAATGATGCGCTCCTGCTCCTGCAGCTGTGAATCTAAATCAATCGAGTTGTGTTTGTCCTGGGCAACAGTAGGCTGCAGATTGTGCATACTGGGGGGAAAGTGAAAAACAACATTAACATTTGCAAACATAAAGAATCCACCATGCAGATAAGAACAAGCTTGGATTCAGACAGCAGTTTTCAGCTCTCATCTATCAAGCTCCCTGTTTTATTGCGGTTCTTTAAAACAGGGTTGATGTTGTATGCAAATGCCTACAGCACACAAGGAAAAATGACACAGCCACCACACACTCAGTGACAATTCCTCCATAGCCTTAAGAACATCTGAAAATCCTTTTTTAGAAATGTGCTTAAATGAAAGCACTACAAAAGTGCTATTTATTTGAAGCTGTTAGTAAAATTCCTTGCTTGCACTCAGTGGAAAAGGAAAGACCTGGTGGTCCTCAGGCTGTACTTCTTCCAAAGAGGAAGCAGGTACCTGACATATCAAATTCTGGAAATTGAATGTTTCAGCTGATCCTATGTTAGCTGTAAGTAGCCAAAAATGTTATTTCACAACTCCAGCTCTCTGGCCACGACAGAAACTTGTTCCCATGCTCACTTTTCTTCTGCTTTTGGCCAGATTTCTGCCTTTCCTTCCTCCTCACTCTCATCTACAAGTTGTTTGGTAAGGACTCATTACTGCTTTAGGACTCTCTAAACAAGAAAAAGGACATATACAAGATCCATCATTATATCTCCTAGCTTGTTTTGAAAAGCAGCTGTAAGTATACCACATAAATTCTTGTTGCTAACTCCACAATTTTTTTGTGTCTAGGGTTCCAACAAATTCTGAGTGCATTTTGTCAAAGCTACAAATTACATTCAGGTAGCAGAAATAAAGATTGTTGTATGATGTTAGTTCTCAATGTTTCACATGAGCTCCTGTAGAAGATTTTGAAAAAAAAAAACCCTAAAACCTAACCTTGACTTAGTAAGAATATTCTTTATCTTTTCTGCTTTACGCTGCCTTGCCGCCAGTTCTTCCGTAGAAAGAGGCTCTTCTGGCTCCAGTTCAACGTAACGTTCTGGAATTACAACCTTCTCAGGTTTTGACAACTGTGGAAAGAAAGCAAGCATCGAGTTTTCAACAACAAAGACTTGAAAGAAATTGAGATAAATCCTCCTCAATGGGAGAACACAGTGAAAAGAATAAAGCGCGGATTTTCACAGTCAGTACATGTACCTGACGCTAGACACTCCTTCTGGATATCTAGCTGATGCCCTTTCAACAGTGCTCCCTCTGATTCTTTTTACTTCAGAAGACAGATTGAACAAATATTTAAAGGGATTTACAGAAGAAATCAGAATCAATAGAAAACCTTCCTTCAGCTCAGGCTTAGAGCCCAAAGTGGGACACTGCCTAAAGCTCTTACAGCAGAAAGAAGCAACCACCATAAGGCTGACTGGACAACCTGAGATACCAATGCCATGGTATTTGTGTCACACCAGCCAGAATTTCCTACATCTGAAAGGAACTATCACTGAAAGCTTTAACCTAGGGTGTCATTTTTTTGAGACTGGGTAATCTTCTGTAAGCAGCAGAGGGGAAAAAAGGCAAACAGAAATACGCTACACCGTGCAATTGTAACGACACACTGCATAAATTAGTTCTGTAGACTGAAAATTTTAATATGATTGCACGAAAGCTAGAAGATTTTTTGCTGTGATAAATTCCTTTGTGGGAAATTTTTGTTCCATCCAATGAAAATACAGTTTACAAACTTTGAAAATCAATTCTTATCATACAGCACAGTCTGCTTTTGAAAACAAAAAATAGAGGATGTGTGAAAAAATGGAAATCAAGTAAAGGAGAACTATTTTTTTCTTCGTATTGGAATTTTGTTAAAACACTCATGAGGCAAAGAGTTATCAAAATTTAAAGTTTTCAATGAAAATAACCCTAAATTTTTTCATGTCTGATCTTGGTTCACACTAATTCAATGGATTGTGCCAAGTGGCCTGACCTAACTCCAGTGCTTAGGCTGAGTAATTCACAGGAAATCTCATGCCAAGAGCACACACTGGCACACTCAACCATATTAATATCACAGCCTCAGGTTTTTATACTTCCTTCTCAGGAAACCTGAAGCCAATGCTTCCAGAAAAATCCTTACTTTTTCCACTACACTTTCCTACTTTTGAATCCAACTCCTCTCTGGAGGTCTAGATAGAGACATAAATACACTTTTAATGTATATCTCTATCTCCATACTGTATCTAACCTACATTAGCTCATCCCATCACTTTTAGAATAACAAGCCCATTAATCACTGCAACAGCAGATGGATTTCCATTAAAAGTACAACTGAGTATGTTTCCTTCTGAGGCACACAGGTACCTCAAACACAGACGTGCCTGCCAGGTGAAGAGAAGGGCACATGAAATGGAAATCGAGGCTGGATGGAGCTCTGGTTCAGTGGAAGGTGTCCTTGCCCATGGCAGGGGATTGGAATTAAAAGATCTTTAAGATCCCTTCCAATACAAATCTATGATTCTAACCTAGGTAAACTGAGAAAGAAGCTTTACACCCAGAGCTTCAGACCTGTTACTCTGAATCAGGACAGAAATGCCTATGAGCACAAATGTCTCCTATCCAAGGCTTAGAGGAAGCACAAAGTGATGCCCATAGCCCTGGAGGCCTGCTGGAAAAGAAAAATTCATAGCAGAGTGGAATGAGGAAAGGCAGAACATAAGTTATTTTCTGTTTCTGAAGTTTACAGAAGCATTGTATTTTCTGTAAAAATTATGCAAAGATTAAGTAAAAGATACATTAATTCACAGTGTTCAACAGATAACAACTCACAGAGCAAACCACTTACAAATATCTCTGTCTGCAGGATGATACTCTGCCAACAACTCTCAGAGGAGTACAGGTGCTTACTAGTCTAATCACCAATAATAGCTTGACTGGTTTGCCATCCCCCATGGCATTTAACACAGCACAAGGTCCCCCCCGAAGCCTTTCCTTGCTGTGTTCTCTCCTTCCCACCAGATGGCTCAGTCGCATTTCAAACTGACATTTCCTCGGTTACTGGAGCTCAGAAAAGAGACCTCGTGCTCACAACACCGACCAACTCATTCCAAGGGCTGACAGCAATACGCTTTCTGTTCAAATCAAATAAAGCAGTGCCTCCTCTTCTCTACCATCATTTGCCAATCAACATGAAAAGTATTAAAGTAGCTCTAGGGAACTAACTTTTCCTTCATTCCCGTTTCTCATTTTTAAGTACTCATCATTCTTGTCTTTTTTTCCCAGTTTATAGAACTTGCCCCAACTTAATCACTCTTCATTTTATAAAGCCTGAGATACATATCTTAAAGAGTAGAGCCAACTTTCCAATTTCTTCTTTCCACAAAAACAATATGAACACAAATCTTACAAAGGTGCCAGGTCATAAATTTTCAGTACCCAAAAGACTCTTTTTAGTTCAAATTTCTAGCTAACTTTTGAAAGAAAAGATGAGAATTCACTGCCTAAAACTTAGAAAGGTTAATATTATAGGACAGAGAATAGGAGGCAAAAGATTGTGAGGGTTACCTCTCTGCTGATATCTAAATCATAGTCTTGGGGCTCCAGGTCTGTCTCTGTCACTGCTACTGGTTGAACTTTTAACCATTCATTTTCATCCTTGTCTTCTCCACGAATTGCCCTCTCAAGTAACTGCAAATCAAATTCTTGCTCTCGTTTCCACTGGTAATAGATACAGAACAATGAACAGCATTCAACCATACTGTCAAATTCACCATATAGCAATGTACATTACTACTGCTGCAAATGCTACACTGCTGAAAGAACCAGCAGGGCAAACGCCTCAAGTGACAACAGAAAGAAAATAAAACTGCATTTCTTGGTGCATACGGGAGGGAGTTTTGATCTCTAGCTGTGCTGTGAGGAATTCAGAGTACCGTTTAATTTTACAAGTTCAGCAGTATTAGATTCAAAGAAATTTATTATTCCCAATTTTACATTTGCTGATTAACGTGGAAACAGCTACACATGAACAACACTTTTGGAAGCACAGGTGTCCCTAGCAGTGAGCCTACAGACTGACAGAGTAGTCCTTGGCATTGTGAAGAGGCAGTGCTGTGTGGTTCTGAATCACAACTTGAAAATTTTATGTATCTTTTTAGAATAATATCTAATGTTTAAAGTTGATAGTATATTGTGGACTAGCGTTAACTTGTCTTGAATTAAAAAATAAATTACTTTTAAGATTTTCAAACTTTACTAAAACCAGAGTCTAGCTACCTGCAAAAGTCTTCCACAGTCTTTAAAAGATAAATACTTAGCAACTAATAAATCAGAACTCTTAAATATTTATTGAAATTTAAGTTTAGCATATATAAACTAAGCTGCATAATGTAGAGTACCCAAAATCACCGCACAGTGGACCCTTCAAAACTACACATAATACAGTTGCATATGAACTCACACTTAAGGACACTGTCAATACCTTTTTGTTCAAAAAATTAAGTTCAGTTGTAGCATCATTCCATCCTATAGATCTGAGTAATTTTACCATTTATGATATTAAAAGTAGTAGGAAAAAGAAGGAATAAAAACAATAACATCAAAATTATCTCCTCAAGGTTTTGAGGGAACTAACAGAATGTGCCACTTATATGTTTCTTAAAAATAGCTCCAGTATTTCTGGTACAAATCTTTGGCTTGTTTTGGATGAAGTCCTTAGACTTCATTATGCCACTTGCATTAATAAATCTAATTGAAACCTATTCATGCACAAGCTCTCAGTATTCACTCAGAAGATAAGTATCTTCCATGTACATTAAAAAGTTAAGTAGGTAAAAGGCAATTGTATCTCAAAAATTAATAAATTACAGAATTCAACAGAGAAAAGAACATTTTCTCATACGAGGACTCCAAACTCATCCTTCTACTCATATTCGAACCAGGCCTGATTGATATAGTATATTTTAAATACACAGTATCATTTTCAAGTTGTTGTTATGTAACAGGTAAGAAAAACATCAAACCATTCTTATGAAGCAGCACTTTTATTGGCTTTGATGTTGCAACTTTTACATTAAAAAGGCATTGTATATAACAAATGAATTCATGTATTGTGATCGATACTTAAAATGTCATCCTACACTTGAGAGTTGACCAATTAAAAAGTAGAATTATACATACAATGTATGTTTAAAGCAAATGTTACACACTGAGCAGCACTTCAATTATACATTTAACTGTTTGCCATTGTGGCTGCTAAATAATTGTAATGCTGTAAGTAATTGTGCTATCAAACATGCTTTTGCATATCAAAGCCCTATAGGTACAAGAGATGACCTCCACAAAACACTACTAGGGCTGAAAAACTCTATTTTAGTTCTTTACAGCAAGAAAAAGACCAAGATGGCACCCAAATTTATAAATAAATTGTTTGCCACAAATGTTAATAACGAGCATTATGAAAAATGTTTTAATTTGATTTGTGTATGTTATGTGAGTCAGAAAACATAAGAAGCTCAGATTTATTTCTTCCAATTAAAGTGTGAAAGTAACAGTGGTACTATAGAACTACAATTCCTAAACATTATGCACTGTCTTTAAAAAATTTGTGATTGCAAAACAGAAGACAAAACAAATGAATGTCTCCAAGCAGTGCGCTCGTATTTACTGGGAAAGTAAATACAGATAACTGGCTGCAAATTAGTGCTACAGAACAGTGGGAATGAAAAGCTGAATATTATAATGCTTTTTTTAAATGCCAGCAATTGACACACATGTACTAAATGCAATTAAGCCTGGTAAAAATTGAGTAGTCTAGTTAGAAATTTTAAAGGAAAAACTCTGCAAATTAAAAACAAGCAAACAAAAACAAAACAAAAAAAAAAGAGGCATTAGGTATGATGAGTGACAAATTTAAAAGCAAGAGATCTTGTGCAATGAATTAGGTAAAACAATGTGATCATTCTAAAGCTCTAGTGGATCAAATAAAAAAATAAATTAAATGACCACAGCATAAGTGCAATTACAGTACAATCCTGGTTTAGCACCAAGTGAGCAACTGGGTAACTTCACCAATTAGAATTGCTTTGGTTAGTATCCAAAATGTATCATTATAAACTTATCATCTGCACAGCATTTACTCTCAGCAACAAAAATACTTTTCTTCAGCAGCCTAAATTTGAGCCTTATTAGAATATTCTACATTTTGAGCTTTAAAGAAGAACTCGTATCAATTAAAATACATTAGCTCTCACATAAATTCCTAATCAGCATGATTAGATTTTAAAACTGATTATCCATTTATCATCTTTTTTAAAAAGAACAAACACCACCTTGGTCTGATATTACCACCAACTATTTATGAATTAAAAACACAAGTACCCATGGTGAGAAAAGAACATTCTAAAAGGCCCATTCCATTATGAAGCAGTTTTAAAACTGTACAAGCTTCTGACACTTTCTAAATACAATTCCAAGGGGAAAAGAAAAAAATCATGGCTCTGAATATACCCCAATATACCGGCGTCTCCACTCATCACTAACCTCTGACCAACTCACCTGCTGAACCTGCCACATTTACCTCAACTACAAGTAAAAAATATCATCTGTTCCTCACACTCTCTGAACTCATTTGATACCACAGAACACTAATTTAATTGGACTAGAAGCATCACACGCGCTCAAGTGAAAGTGCTTGCCGGGGAGAAAAATAAAAACAAGAATAAATCCAAAGATATTTTTAGTTTAGTCCTTTTAAGGCATATCTAACATACTGAGCCTACGTCTGCAGACACGGGCCTGATGAAAGGCCGAGATGAAACAGGCTGCCTTTCTCCTTGGCTAAGAGTCCTCTTGCGCTCCCGCACTAATGCCTTCTGATGTCTCTTCATTCTCTCGAGCTGCTCCTCTGCACTCATCTTGCCTCTTTGGTGGTCTCCAGAGTATAAACGTTCCAAGGCACTCTTTGGTCTCTCCTGGAGAAGTCACAAGGCACACAAAACACATGTTGTAATTAATACTTTATAAGAAGTATACAAAAAAATGAACTCCTTTCTCCTCTCTCATTACTAAATATTATTCTATTAACTTTGCATATTTCACCCACTTATTTCCTATTAGTGGTGCCGATTTTTGGTCCTAAACTTTGTTTTATAAATCTATTTGAAATGCAGTAAGTTGTTTGTCTGTTTTCCAGTTCATTTAAGAAAGCGAAAAATCGGAGACTTCCAATGTGTTAGATCACAGCTCTTGGTCCTCTCCCAGGCTGCTGCAATCCCACTTCCTGCTGCACAAAATATACTCTGGGCTTAACTATTTCAAGCAGTTCAGACATTTGCCTTCACAAGTTTATTTAAAACTTACCTTGGACCTATCCCTTCGAAGTGTTGCAAACGATGAAATGGTAGATGACTGGTGCAATCTGGAAGTTGATCCAGACAAACCTTTATAAGGAAAAAGAGAATGCCTTAAAATCAAATGACTGACAAAATATGACAAGTATCTGGTCAGTTTCTTTATTTTATTATACTGTTGCTGTGGCATTCTGGTCACTATTTAAGCACACATTTTGCAAATCAAAAGATCGTAAGAGCCATGAAATTTCACTTCAGCCAAACATAATGCAGTTCACATCACTACTGATCAAAATTCTGAAAATCTACAATAATTTAGAAGCTTATATTAAATGAAAAATAGGTGGAACTCAGCTGTATAAGAGTAGGTAGACTGTACAAATAATGACAACTATTAAGAAAATAAAACCTTAACATTAACAGTTAGAAATTAAGAAATAAGAAGCAAATGGATAAGAAATTATCTGCTTTTAGCCTGAATATCATCTCTATCCTCATCTCAGTTACAGGACTATTGCACAGTGGGGTTGGAGTGTTAAGTCAGATGTAATTTTTGGGGCACTATATTCATACAGTTTATCAGTTATATTTTAGTGGCAATACAGGTGCTTTAAAAATACTTGGGAGTTTGCAAAACACAGCACAAAAATTATGAGGAAAAATAACTCTGAATATGAGACATTCTAACAGCCAATTCCATATTTTTTTAAGCCTTATATATTAAGTTGCTTTGCCAAAGGCTGATTGTAATAGTACCATTAAAATGCACAAAATCTCTAAACTTCCACTGAATAGTTAATCTAAAAACGGTGATCTGGTGATAAAGATCATCTCCAGGAAATCCTACAACAGAAAAGCTCCTATACAGACAGCACTGTTAAAGATAAACTCCTGGCTTACCACGAGTAGGTAATGTCTGGTATCCACTGTCAGGGCTTATTAAAGCACTGGAAGGGTGGCTGAGGTCACCCCCTATCATTGCTAGCTCTGGCTCACTCACGTATGAACGCAGTTCCACCTATACAGAAAAACACTCATCAGCTCAAGTGAAATCACAGACAGCACGTTTTGATAATCCTAACACAAACCCTAAAGCTTTGTTTCTGGATTGCTACATCTCTCTCTGTCATTATTATATGGCACAGATCATTATTATTACTATTACATCATTATTATCTCTCTGCCATTCTATATCATGATTACTTTATTAAATGTCCATATATTTTACAGACAACAATAACATATTTTATTCAAGGTTCCCAGATGTTTGAAGGGCAGGTGTACAGGTGTGTGAGTGCTCACCCTGTAATCTCCATTTACATACTGGCCGAGCTCTCTGTCTCTCTTTCTCTCGTCCGACTGACGTTTCAGGCCCCGCACCGAGGTGTGTCTGATGACAGTGGCTTCTCTCGGGAGGGGTGGGACAGCTGGTGGCTGATCCTCAGGACTGTACAGCTGAGGGAGAGGAGGTCTGGGCGGTGCTTCATCTTCCTGGCAACAGGAAAGCACAGGGATTTGGCAATGAGCACAGAAACAGTCTGGCATAGACTGTAAAATAAAGGTCAATGCATTACACGAATTATTTGTGACTGCTTCGGCGTGCTCTCCTCTGTCCACACCATTTCATTTCTTGAAAAAGAAATGAAGCACAAAGCATTTCCAAGGAAGATTCTGAATATTAATATGTTCTAAACCAGTCTATGGCCACTGTACCATCAGCCCCACACGTATTGTGCTGCAAGTGCTACTGCTCAGTTCCAGTACAAACACCCAGAGTGTCTCCCCACCATGACACTTCCACTGCTCCTGACAGAAGGGAAATGGAAACTGCTGAATGAATCTCACAAGAGCAGTACTTACAACCTTTGGCATGAGCTTGACTGGTGACTGAAGAGGTGGCTCGACTTTTTTCAGCTGCTGTGCTTGGTGCTGTGTCCTGGTCTGGAAATAAGGCTGTGGATACAGCCTGACCTCCAGGGGGGATTTTACGGGACTGCGTGGAGGGCTCTGCGGGGCTGAAAGTTTGCTCTCCACGGTAGCAAGGGAAGCTGGTAAGGAAGGCACTGAAGACTGAGAAAACGAAGGCACTGTTTTTCTCTCTAGGGGAAAAACAGACACAAACATTTCTTGATAAGGATCCAGCAAGTCCTTCAGGCCAAAAATAAAACCACACGGTTCAGTATCATCCCAAAAAACTCCTGGTAGAGCACAGTGGGAGCAAAGGAAGGCAAAGCCTGGGAGTCATATGAAATCAGTCCATAAGCTGCATCTGGCCCCATGCCACAGATTCCTCAAGTTGCCTGGAGATCTAGACCACCTCAGAACTATTTCATCTCTCTGTGTAAAAGGTGAGGAAAGATACTTTAAACGCAAAGTGAATTTTGCAGTAGGCGTTAACAGTCTCTTGCTATCCCAATGCATTAGGTCCTGTCTTTGAAACGTAATAAAACCACTGCAATGCAGACCACACACACTTTCCCTTCCTCTTTTCCAGAGGTGATGTTGCTCTGCCCACCAAACACCTGCCTGAACAGGGAGGGGAAAGGCAAATGCAGCAAGGGAGCTGGGCTGCATCCAAGGTGAAAAAAAACAATAAACCCAGAAAAAAAAGCACAGAGAAAAGCTCTTGGACAGGATGCAGAACAGGTACTATGCTGGTAAGGGCCTGGCAAGTGACAGAAATCCCTTCTGCAACCTGAAGAGTTTAGCCCCTTAGTGTTATTGTTGTTCCCTTGTTTTATGGCTTGTTACATTTTAGCACCATTGATATTGTGATAACAAACAACAAAAAGCCTTTCTGTCACCTCAAGCAAAGAAACACCAAGCTAATACACTCAATCAACAGACTTCTGACACATCCAACAGCAGAATTAACTGGATTCTCTGCAGCAGAACAAACTCCCAGATTATTTGCACAGACTCAAAGACTCAGCTGCATTGGTATATTTTTTTGCTTTTTCATCATGTTCTCCTTACCTGGATTCTTTATAGAGTCTACTATGGTTTTGTAGTTTGCTTTATTTGCACTCAAGCCAGCTGTAACATCTTCAATTCTCCACAAGTCTTTTTGTATTTGTGTTTTCTCCTATTGTTCGTAGCAAAAGAAAAAAAAGAATCATTTACACATCAATTTTAATTTATTATTAGTCTTTCCTTCTCCTGAAACCACCAAAATTTCAGAACTTATATGAAAACTTCGGAGTTTAGAAATTAGATAAATAATTCTTTTAAAATAAAAAAGATGAAACACCAACAAAGATATCTTGTCCATAAAATTTGTTAGAGCATTTTCTGACTCTTGAAAGACTTTCTGCAGAAGACAGGGGAAAGAGACAAGTCTAAATTTTTCTAGAATATTGTTCAGATTAAAAAAAAATAGTTTAATGTTCTACATAAAATGAGCTTACTTAATCTTTTAACTTGAACTTTTTTCTTAAACCCTGATCACATTTCAACTGCTAAAGCAGCCTTACTAAAGGCTACATCTTAATACATTTAGGGGAAATATCCAGTATTAAAAAAGCAAAAAACAAAACAAACTCAGGAGTTTTTCAGAAGTGCTGACAATTTTAATTTCTACCTATATTTGAGTTGTTAGGCCTTCTGGCCATGATGTATTACAAGTTAAAACAAAATATTGCTGCTGCTCCAGGACTTGGTCTCATCTCGGATGCTATTTGCTTTATCAAGGCTTTCCAGGAGGAAAGAGAGGAAGGAAGGGAAGCTTTGTCGACAGACTGAACTTTGCTTTGAGCTGCATCTTACAGCCTGGCTCCTGAAGCCACCATTTCAGTCCTTCCAATCATCTTAAATAGCTGCTGTCATCCAATTAATTAAAGCCTGGTAACACTGATTCCAAAACTTTGCATCAAGAATAAACTTAGTAAAACCAATACTATTAAAGAAAGCGAAGGCAGTGAAACACTTAAGTTCAGAATTGCTTACAAACTGCTCAAGAACTCCAGAAATTCATCACTTGCCATGAGCTGTAAAATAGCTACTAATTAATCTATAAAGCTGAGGGTGAAAAGAAACTTCAGTAAAAGCTGTTACACCTCATAGAGCTAAGGAAGGCATATAAATTGCTTTCCACTTTCTGTCTTAAATCAGGAAATATGTTCAACCAGCTTACAGATCAGCAAACAGGGTGCCAAGAACACAAACATTTAAATGATGGAGAATGTTATTTGCCTCTAGTAAACTCACTCGATAGATAGGACATATTTTGAAAGATCGTCAGGACACAAACTATAAATTTGCACATTTCATTTCATTTTTCTGAGATTAATCATACTACAAGGAATCAAATGATGGATTTACAATAATCAAGCCTCAGAACTGGTGGAAAAACCACTACATTGCACTGAAAACCCTGCTTCTGAAACCACTCAGAAAACGTTTGATTAGCAATGTAGAGAAGTCATATCTTTTAATATTATTTCTTCCCATTACTTAAATATTGATGTGAAGAGAATGTTTTAGATCTAAAATGGACCCAGGCCGAACGATAAACAGATGAATTAATTTTAAAATTATGAAAGCCAAGATAGCTATTTACAGAGGGATATAAATATACTTTATTGGCAAGCATGAAAAGGTAACTTGGAGAGAAAATTTTATTTCTCTAACTTCCTTCAAACAGAAACGTAATTTAGAGTGACATAAAACCAGAGGAGAAACACTTACCAACAAAGAAGTTATCACTGATAAAATAACCTATCTCAGTTAAATTCAGCATGCCCAACCCTTAAGCAAAAGACAATTGAGGCTACATTCTAAAAAGCAAGATTTACTCTGACCAAGCTGTTTAAGCATTTAGGTTTCAACCTCTTAATTAATGCTACACAGAAACAACATCAGTGGTCTCCTACAGCAACTTGAGCCTGCAAATTTACTGAATTTTTAATAACGTTCCATGAAGACTGCATTTTTTTAAAAATACACTGTTGTATTAATTTAGTGCTATTGGAAAATGCTAGCTAAACAATCTTGAGTCTACATGCCCTTGGGCAGAGATCAAAAAAATTCTATTATGGGTACTTCAAGTGAGACTTCTTTGAAGGAATATAGTTTTTTAGAATATTCAGTACTTTCTGAAAAAAATCAGTTCCCCTTAGAATCTCCGAAATAGGTACTGAGAAAGATTTTTTTAAAAACTTAGCCAAACATATCTAGGCATACTTAGATGTATGGATATATAAACCTATACACACATACAACTGATAACGTGCTAATGGCTGTGTGTGTATTTATAATTAATCACTTATGTGATATGAAATGATAATCAAAGTGAATTAACATTTTTTTCTGTGCAAACCACATTCCCTTACATATGTATAGGTGAATCCCATGCCACACATCCAGTATTTTAAAGCCTAACTAGAAATTTAATCTCAAAGTAGGCTAAAAAGGTGTATTTTTTTAAAGGTGGAACTTGCCTTTTTTAAACTAAGTGATTTTATACAAGGACCATTTTATTCTAATATTCCTCTAGGATTTTTTCTTTAAAATATATTCTACAGCTGAGCTCAATTACATAATTTGACTCCAGAAACTGAATCACTTCCCCCACATCTCAAAATGAAAAGTAAATGAAAATGTACTTTGAAAATTGATGCAATCAAAAAAGGCTTTACAACTCTTGCTTTGATACAAAACAATTATTCATTAATAGTGAAAATAAAAAGGCTTCAAATTGTATCTGATGAGATAACTACTGCAAACAAATAAGCTAAATAATTTAGCTAGTGAGCTCTTTTGGTCCAAGATATTTGGAAAAGTAGACTAAGATTTGAGAAAAATGGATACATTAACTGTTTCTTGTCCTCTGTCCACACAAAGGAAGAATAATCCAGTATTCCCTGAGAATAACATCACCAGTTGAAAGCAGGTATGTAGAAATAATCTGGTATTCCACATCCATTTCAGCAAAGAAAATAACTGAGCTTCAAACAAAGCTTTTTTTTAAATTTGAAACTGAATAGTTGATTTAAAACTGAGATGCCTTTCAATTACTGATGGCTGTTAAACACTTATTCCACTTCACAAAACAATCTGCAGAGATAAATCTTCCATAAATAGAAGAACACGACAAAGAACAAGTAATGACAATAACAACCAGTGACTGATGCTCTTAAAAATGGAAAAAGAAGCCACCAATGTCAGATCAAATAAATGAAAGACTAAGAAGTCCTGCACAGTCTTATAAATTAAATAAGTTATCAATGTCAAGATGTCAGCATGTAATAAAAATGTAATAAAATAATGACAAATTTGCACAGACAACTTATGAGAAACCATGGCACTATTGCACATGCTGCAAGACAATGTAGTGGTTTTTTTTTCACTGCACAGCCATGCTACTACAGTGCCTGAACTCTGCAAACCAAATTACATGACAGCTGAAGGCACTGCAAAAATGGCAGAGAAAATTTCTCTTATGAAATGGTAACTTGAAGTTCAGACTAAATCATACTCCCAAGTGTTTACAGTGTCTGGAAATGGACTCACCTGAGATACCAGTGAACTGTTCATCTGCTCCTGTAAGGCTTTTTTCAGCTGGCTCACATCCTTTTCTAATTTCAGATACTCATTCCAGGCATTTTCCATTTCCTGTTAACAGAAGGAATACTCTAATACAATGCTAACTTCAAAATCACTTTCTCCATCCCCTCCCTAATTGAGTCCCAAAGTGCTTTGAAGTACCTGTAGCTCTATTATAAAAAGACGTAAAAAATCCATTTTAGTCTACATTGATGCTTAGACTTGATTTTATACCTGATAACACTTCATAGCTTGCAAGATCAAGTCAAGAACCTAAAGTTAAACTCCAGCCAGCTTCCTGACAAAAACCAAATTGGCATGTAACAGAACCTCTGCACCAGTACAGCCCTTTTCACAATGACTTGCTATTTATGCCCACAAATAAATTTTAAATGCTGACTCTGAAAGTCATACATTTTCTCCAGACACAAACTGACTAGACACGTTTAAATAACAATGTCATTTCAGTCAGACCTTACTAAGGCGTTCATGCAATTCTTACAAAGAGCTAGTCCCACATTCATGAAGAGGTAGCTATAATAGAGTGAAAACAACATTAAATTACATTTGAATTTTATTAAGTTATAATAGAAACAGTAAATTTTTACTGAAATACCAACAGATTTTTCCCAATTCCTTTTACCCTGGAAAAACATCCTGGAATCAAATATTTTCAAAGGACTAGCTGCAAGATTTGCAATTTAAGCCCACACTTAACATATAAAGACATTGAAAAAGTGAGGGGGTTTTGTTTGGTTTGGGGGCATGGGAGGCAGGCACTGAAAAGAAAAGATGGAGAGATTGTTTGATTTTTTTTTTTGGTCTGGTTTAGTATCCCGTACCTTAACTAAAACTGTTCAGAACAGGTCTTAACTCCCCTGTCCAATGATCAATACAGTTTTGGTCTAACTGGGATTTTAATTATGGTTCTCTTGAAGCAACCAAAACCACGTACCGTTGAAACTTTGGATATTTCAGCCCGAATATGTATAAGGTCCTCTTGCAAAAGTCTCTGCTGGTAAGATATTTTTTCTGCATGTTGTGGTTGGTCTTTGTACTGATCCATCTGCCTGTGTAAAACCTCCAAAACAGACTCCAGCTGATCCTAACAAAGAAGATGGGAGTAAGTTTACAACATTTACATGGAAATTTATGCAGCTGCTTGCAGGAATATGAAAGGTGTTTTCCATGCCCCAAGTCTTCCCTACAAACCAACAGAGGTTAGGACTGGCCTCCTGTTTTGGAGACTCACAAGTAAACAAAAACATCAGGAGCCTTAATTACCTATTGTATCCAAAATTATCTGATATTTTCTATTAAATCTTCCCATTAAGCAGCCAAAACGGTTGAAAACACAAAGTAGTAAGAGGGGAATTTTTCTGTTTACATGCTGTACAAAAGTGTAATTTACAGTTTCAGAAAAATTTCCTTCAGCAGTACAGAATGACAGCCCTACCACAGCTCAGCATGAGCTGTTTGTTTAAAGACAGGTTTTTATCCACTGGTATGGGTGAAAACAGCCATGTGAGGGTTCAAAATATTGTCTAAAACATGAAATAGGCCCAATTCATTTAGTCAGGAGTAAATAACATAGAATTAATTTTGCACAGTAGCTCTTCCAAAGGATCCACCTGAACAGTACTTTCAATTTAGGATACATTTTTAAATATTTTTATAACCTCAGTTTATTGACAGCTGTAGCTCACAGGAAGTGAAGCAGATGGGTTTAAAACATTGACTTTCAAAAACATGTTTTCTCAGCATGGGTTCTCAATCCTAAAATAAAACCCAATTCTTGTTATCACAGAAGTACATGCACACTACAGTGCAATCAGCATCCATTAAGTCAATTTTTTGTTTATAATTTTGTATTTTTTATTTTATTATTAGACAAAAGTTTCTATTTTATTTTACTAAGCCCTTTTTAACCTACTTACTTTATTTTCCTTAAGGGCTCTTATTTTGTCCTCCAAGTCCTGCAGAATTCTATCCTGCTCACAGAAAATGCTTAGTTTCACCTGCAAATGAAATCATAAACATACATAAGGTTAGATTTTAAAAAGCAAGCAGAAAAGTATCCACATGCAGTATTTCAGCTCAAGGAGCTTAGAAATGATAATCTAACTGTACAACAGAACTAGACAAGTGCAAGAGGGGCTGAAGTGGAGTTTGATACTTACATCAATATCACTTTCTGCAATCTTGACAGGTTTTGTACTTCTTTCTTTCAACGTGTCACGTCCTGTCACCTAAGAGGAACAGATTTTCAAAATGTAAGAAATTCGCTGCAAACTAAAACCCAGTTACGCTTCAGCAGTGAAAAGAAAACTTTTGTCAAATATTCACTTTTAAGAGAAAATTAAATAGAATTTTGGATACAAGTACTTTCAAATCTGGCTTTAGTTTCTGAGAAGTGTTAAGAAAAGGGATTACTAGTTATATTAGGCTATTTAGTAACTCTTCCAGCAGCTTGGAATTCTGTACAAAACAGCATAATCCCACTTGTTTATGGCTACAAAAGTAATTTTCCTGCAAAATCTAGTTCTGCTCTAATAGCTTTCTTGAAGGCCAAAGGAATGGAATCGTTCATTTAAATGCATGGTTGCAACAATAGCAGCATTCATTGATGATTAAAAATACAACTTTTGGCAAGTGATTCATTCTACAAAGGACAGCATCTTCCTCAGCACAGGGTGGATTTTACTACAGACTACTATAAAAATGCTATAGTGGAATTAAATGTAATTAATCTATTTTGATGTGGCTGTCATGTACCAAATCTCTCATTCCATAGATCACTGGTTTCATATTCCACTTCTGGTGAGATTATCTTATCACATAACACAGTTTTAGAATCAGTACAAAACAATACTCAATTGCACTTCCAACCTTCACATCAACCTTAAAAATTAAGGCATGTTTGTGTCTGCAGAAATGTTTATTTCCACAGTCTACACAGGATCCTCTTTGTGAATAAATGAGGTTAAGAAAGGAGCAATATATAATAAAGCTCTCAAAAAATACATTTTTTAAAAGCCTTAAAATCTAATGATTTAATGTTACCTCTTTGGAACACTTCTAAAGATTCATTAGGGCAAATACTATCTTACCACAGGATCATCTGGTGATTAGTAGTATTCATACACAGCATGTTCTTTTTCATATACAGGAAAAGATTTATGAAGAAAAATTCACCTCAATGTTGTCTTCAGTAACAGATTTTGATACAAAAGCTGAAGTTGTTGACATTTTTAGCGAGGTAGGAGGGGTATAAAGAGGCAGCTTGCTTTTTTACCAATTGGCTATCTCCAGACTTGAAGTTATATGTTTTACTTATTAACCTAAGAGTCACCTACAGGATCATTTTAGCTTTTGAAAAGTAATTAAATTTTACTCTAAATGAGGTCAATGTTGTCTTCTCTCCTCCAGTAGCAGACTCCATTTAATGACTTCTCATGTACCTTTGTGTGGTGAAACATGACTTCACCACCACCAAAATCAATAGTATTTATTGCCTCTAGAAATTTTCAATTTTTTGGATTTTTTTTTCCAATAATTACATGTTATATAGAAGAAAAAAAAACTGTCTTTCAGAAGTATTAATGAAATAATTTAAATGCTAATATATATATTATAACAATTAACTAGATATTAACATAAAATACCAGCATATAAAAAGTAATAATTCTGCATATTCCATTACCTGCAAGCTAAGACAATGCAAAAGCCTTTTTCAGAGCAACAGAATTAACATAAAAACAAGTCTACAGAATTTGGGGATACTTTAAATTATATAATCAAAACTGTAAGGAATTTGTTAACTCTCAAGCAGCGAACACGACAACAAAATGAAGATTAAGCATGCTTCCACATTTTCAAAATTTCACACAGGAGTCACTACTTGACACATTCATTTTCAAAACATGATAAAATGAAACCAAACACTGAGGTCAGCCATAATTTCGCATACAGACTCCAAAAGAGGGGGGGAATAAAAAGGAAAGTAAAAAGAAAGCCTTACAGAAAGCACTGCTGTGCACCAAAAGACACCTGTAAAAGCCAGAACACTGACTGCTACTTGGAAAAGCAATGGGATGAGCACATTTCAATGCAAGCAGTCTTACATGTATACTGGACAGTAACCCTTGTGCTGAGTTCTTTAGCACTTTGTATATCATGTTGATCAGAGGTCCATTATTTTCTATCTGTTTCAAACAAAAGTTTAGTCATAGCTTGTTACAGACATCAAGATTTAAGCCTCCAAACCTTACAAATCAAAATTCCACAAGTAGCAGTGATCACACACTCTCAGGTCACACCTAAGCATTTTGCAGTTAATTGCTCAGTCACAATTCTACGTTGAAAAGCTCTATTTCAAAACCTCTGTGGAAGATCTTCAGAAATAATGGATTTAGCGAAAAGAAAAAGAATTTAACTCCAGTTCCAAAATGTTTGGTCCAAATTGAAATTGCATAATCAGAGTGGGTCTAACTCAAAGGTGAAGTCAAGAGAGAGACTTGAACTAATTGGCTTTCTATCTAACTCTCCAGTATCTTACATGAAAGATATTTACATACATTACCTGGGAATTTCCTGTTATAAAATCTGTGTCATTTGCTTCGTTTCATGCAGTACACTCTTCTTTTTTCCTCACATCACAAATCAAAGCATGGCTACATTTAGTGGCAAAACACAAATGCAACCATACAAAGACACCTTCTCAACTTTCACAAGGTCTCTTTAACCCCTCAGCAACCTGACCTGAAATTTTACATTTCTAGACCACGACTGAAAGAAGGTTATTAAGAAATGTCTATTATAAAAAACTATATCATTCCTTTGGAAACATACTTGACATTTTGAGCGTCAAGATATTCAAAAGGGAACCAGCTAAGGCATTAAGTTTCTTTCCACACAAATATCAGGTGCCTCCAAACATTTTTCTTTCTGGCTGCTTTTGTTAGGTGCTACAGGCAGCAGGAAGGCACAAGAGGAGCTCCTAAGAAATATCTCCTCATGTTCCAGACTGCAACAAATTAATCTGGACAGAATCCACTGAAAAGTCAGGAACCCCTCCTAATAATTTTGCTAAGCATATAATTTTTTCAGAAGCTTGACCTGTGGTCACTTCAACTGTGAAAATTATTGTGTTTGCTAATAGACAAAACATTGTCATTATTAATAATTTCTCACCATGTAATTTGTCATGAAATTCATGTGATGGCTTGGGCTGCAGTTACACTGGGCAAAGACATGAACAAACCAAGGACAAGGCTTAAAATGAAATGTGTCCAACCAATTTAAAATTTGTATATTAATGATTCCAAGAGTTTATATATTTGATTATTTAGACTAGATCTACATTGCCTATATTATATGCTAAATACTGTATCTTTATACATATATGGTACTATAGGTATGCCTAGTACGTATTACTAATCTTTCCCATTTATATATTTGGTTATATATTCAGGAATTCAGATCAGGTAAGATAATATATCAGGTAAGATTTTAATACACATTCTCATAGGTGCAGTCAGCTCACAGGCAATACCCCATGGCATCAGTGAGCTCTGTACATGCAAACCAGACAGACAAAAAGGGGTCAAATTTCCCTTCACCCTGATTTTCAGGAACACCATGTGATTTATATATGGCAAGACTTTCTACTTACCACAGAAAGTGGAAAACTATTTTGCTAAGCAAAACAATTACATATTTTTGCTGGTTTTTTTTCCTTCAAAGCCTGATATTAAGAACTCTAGATTCACTTTCAAATTGCCAACCATCAAGTGTACCAGATACAGAAGTCATTTAGACAGATGATAGGACCCTCAGTATCATATTTCATTGTTTTTTAAGAAGAAATACCTTCCAACATTACTTGATCAGATTCTATCTATAGATGGAGGAATGAATGGGTGTATTTGAAACCTTTTTGCTGTAATAACACAAAAACAATGATAGCGCTAATTAATCACATTTTCACAAGAACATATGGCACATTATACAAAGAAGGGAAAAGTCAGCTTAAGAAGATTTAAAGGGGGAAAAACTGGATTAAGAGAACATGAGTTTTAACTTGGAGGTGTTGACTTCATATTGGGTACTAACGCTATAGCAGAGAAACATTATCAATTGATTTTTTTATCCCTAAACACACATATCATTCATCTCAGGACCAGTAACACAAGTCGTTCTTATAAACTAAAGCAACCACATTTTCTGAGTTTGCACTTTAATTGTATAATCACTACTAAAAAGACACTCAATATTCTAAGCACAACACAAATAAAGACAGTTTCCATCTCAGACTAGAAAGTTACTTTAAAAATTGCAGGTACGAAGATGATACAAAAAATACAACTGGTTAGGAAAAAAAAAAAAATAAGTAGACTCCTCTAAAATCTTACCTTTAAATCCAAATACTCCAGATCCTTTTTCAACTGGATGTAAGTGTCATCCGCCTTCAGGCAAGCACAAAGGGAAAAACAGTGCAATACATTTGAATGTTAGAAACCATTTCGGAATAGTTGGATTTGCTATATACAAGAAAACAGATGGAAGAGAGAACAAAATAACAGAATAGGAGCACATAGAAAAGCACATTTGCTCCACCAGCATATTGCTATTTACAGCTAAAAAATGGGCAAAGTATTTCCCAAGAGCATTACTGCCTCATTACCTCCCCTCCAAACATCTAGATTTTTGTTTCCACCTCTAATAAGACACAGAACTACCTGAAACAATACATCTTCTACAAGCTATTTTTTCAAGACCAACTTCCACAGACTAGCCCTTCACTGAAAAAGTTACAGAGGTGTGACTGAATGTCAGATGTAACTAGAAGACATCATATAATATATTACTAGAATACTTTTGATCACAATTCACATGCACTTTAGGATATTAATGCCTTTATTCAGAGACAGTTTGAAGTAACATTTTTGAACAAAATTCTAAAAAAGATTACATTTATACAATAAGACAATCCATTTTGTCTTTTAAGTAACAGCATTCAAGTTGATCCTTGTTTTTCACTGCCTCACCTGTAATTGCTATTAGCCTAATTTTATACTTACACTCATCTAGTAACATGTTTATTACAGTCCCTTCAAGAAAAACATGCACAGAAGACATAAAATTATTTCTCCTCTCTTGAAAGGGTGTATTTGCAATAGAAGATAAAGTTAAACTGTTGCAAACGTGCTACTCGTAGTTAGCCAAAGTGCCCAAAACTTCCTATTTTGTCAGCATTTCATATCCTGTAATTAACTTCAGAATAAAAGAAAAACGCAACTATACCTTTTCTCAAGTTTTGAGCCAATGAGAAGTTAGAAAAAGAAAAGAAAAACCCTTTATGCCATAACATCAATAGATCACACTTGCATTTCTTTAGAGGTGTTCACTTACAATTCTTGCCACATCAGCTTGAAAGACTGGCTGAGGACTTGACTAAGAAGTCTGCCCATTTTTGGAGAAATCCCTGTTATTACCACCCATCTTAGTGCAATTGTTCTGTAGGTGAGGTAATCAGGAAATGAAACTTCTTCAATTCAAAAAGAGCACTTTAGGTTTGGGCCAAAGCCTTCACCAATTCCAAGAAGAGTCACCAGATTTTATTCCCAGGTGGCTCCATTTTTGAGGCTCTAGTAAGAACTGGAGAGTTCTGTGAGCACATTTCTGTTTGATTTCACATTTACAAGTTTCATAACACGAGTGCAATCAAGAGCACCATAGATGATCCAAGACACTCCTGAGCTTTTATAAACCAATGTTCACCTGCAGAACTGACACAGTTACAAGCTCATATGAATGTACAGACTGGCTGATGCATTTCAATTTGCAGGTGATGCAGCATGTGGCACAGGGAGCCAACCCCACCATGAAAGCAGCACAAAGAAATGGTTTTGCTTTAGAATGAACTTAAACAGTATTTTAACCCACATTTCTGAAGATGCAGCATTTTCAGAAATAGTATAAATACACAGTATAAAAAGGAAGTAGACACTTTGAAACAGATGCACTGGAGCCCTGTAACTTAAAAACGCTCATCTATTATAGCAAATACAGTAAGCAAAGAAAAACCGCAAACGACCTGGGCACTGTAGAATACCAAAAAATGGGCAAGGAAGCACAGACTCAAGCATGCCACTCATGAAGCATTTGCAGAGTCACAAAATGTCACAGATGAGCCACGCAGCAGCTGACCTGATAGGTGGAATTAGTTGGCAAGTGCTGCAGTAACTGAGCGATTGTGTAATTTCTTATACTAGCCAACTTAGCCTGATGTCTCCTTAATCGAATGAGAAGCAATGTTAGCTCTTCAGGCTGCAGGTATTTAGACACATTGTAAAGAGGAAATTAGCAGTCTTCAGGGAGAGGAACTATAATTACATTTTTCACCTCAGTGCCCAGAAAGCAGTTACTTGACATGATTAAGCAATTATTTAATTAACTCTGCATTTGGTCAAATAAATATAATAAAACTTGAATCCTGTAATAACAGACAGCTCACCCCTGCTCATGTTGCAGATAAAGGCAAAAGTCCTCTAGGCTTTACTGCGTTAAGATTAAGTTCTCATTCGAGTTATTTATGCTTTAACTACTAAAGTTAAGATCAAAGACTATGGATTTTAAAACGTAGCTGCACTGGTGCGAGGACACAGGAGGAGCTGTGCTCTGCACTTACCGACTTGCCGTGCAGGCTGGGCGCGCTCACCGTGTGTGTCATGTAGCCCATGGCAGGCATGGAGCGGCGATCCAGGTGGTTGGAGCTCTGCAAGAGGCCACAGCCACAACGTCAGGACTCTGCCAAGTGGCAGCTGTGTGGCACCTGAGGGCAAACTCAAGTCTGCACCTCTGCCACAGATTTTCTATTTGAATTCGTGGCGTGCTCAGGTAGCACTCACGGGCCAGCCAGATCCTTTGATGATTAAAAACTTGTGAATGAAAAAATGCAAATTCAGCACCTGTCATGCTGGGCAGAGCAGCAGATTGTGGCAGTGTGAGATGCTTCAGCAAAATGTGCAGAGTAGCTTCCAGCAAATAAAAAGAAAAAAGTTCTTGAAGTCCCCCCCACACCCTGCCAATGTGCCCCAGAAAAAGGTTTGGTTGGATGACGCCCATCGACAGCAGGCTTGTACTGCACATAGCAACAATTGTGAATGCTCTTTTAGCCAGGGAACACAAAGCTACTGACATGACTGACACCTTGTGGTAATGGTTTCCAGCAATACCAAGGGATTTTTTAATAATCATCCTTCATCTGTACCTTTCTGCTTATAATATGAAAGCCTACTGCACACGCATCCTTTCATCTTTCTCTTAAGGCCAAGCTTCTGTGGCTTTCTTCAAGGCAGACTAAATGTCTCACAGTTTATTTTTATTCCTGTCTCTGAATTTCACTGAATGCCATTTTGTTTTGCCTCACCAGCCTTGGTTTTTTTTAAGTCCAACTGGATGGAATTTAATAAAGCTGTACAGGGAGCATGGATTTCTGCAGACATATACATTTAAATGTAGAATGATGATGCGTGCTTGCATAGAAAAACACGAGCATTTTTCTCAACAAACGTTCACAGAAGTTCCAGAGAGAAGTTAATGAGGAGGAACTGTGTTTCCCAATATTGGTAAAGCCAAGATGCCATAAAAAGAGCTTAAAATGTCTGCAGTTACATTTTACAGGAAAGAAAAAGACCACTGTATATGCCTTTGTAAGTATGTAATGCTCCTTCAGCTTACATGTGGAGCACCAATGGGTGGTAGAATATAATCAGGAGTTAAAAATATTAATTTCCAGTGCTGCAAATCACTAGACTGTTTCAGCCTCTGACAGAATATTATAAACCTATAAATGCTTAAAGACACCCAACAGCTACACCACATATACACTAGAAAAAAATTCTAAACTGTGCACGAAGCTGCAGTCTAAAGTCATGGTCCTAAACCCACAATGGGTATCTGGATTTACAAATCTCTCTCTTTGCAAATACTTTCCCTATCAGAGTCCATGGCTGAGCTCGAAGAATTAAGTGAATACAGAGGCTCTCAATACCAATTATTCCAGATCAAACAAGACAAGTCAGTCCTTCATTGATTCAGCATGAATTTTCCCAAATTCCTTCGGCAAGGAGAGCATTTAGAGCACTGAATAGGGAAACTTCTGTCACCTCTGGATAAGAGGGTACAAGAGTCTGTCCAAAAAAATTCTGAAACCATGCAGAAGGCTGAAGTTTAAGACCAATACTACTTAGTTTTGTTCAGTCAATGCTAAAGACTGCAATGAACCTGAGCTGTTAAATGCATGAAAAATAACATATTTTACTACAATAATAATAATACGGGATTTGCCATAACTAAAAAGAGAATCAGCTATGAGACTACAACAGCAAAGCATGCCGAGACAGCAGGCACAGCAAACACAAAACTACAAGCAAAAATAAATAATCAAGGAAGATTCCATCCTGCTGAGTTTCATATTCTTGCCTTCATACTATCTATATTAAAATACTACCATCTGTATGCTTTAGACACATAAGTATGTGCCTTCCAGTTTTTTATTAGAAGTATTCCAAACCTATGTGATGTGCCACCAGTTTTCCTTTCTTAACGAACAAAAGTTAATAAATTTGATTAAAATGGCAAGAGCTTCAGGAGAAAATTAATCCTTGTATTAGCTTTTACAACTTACATGATCTCTCATGCACAAGGAAGGATGCAATAAACTCTCCACAAGTGACATCACGGGTAGAAAGGTGTGGAATCAGTTAAACGGACACAAACCTTTACAGCACGATTCCGTATCTTCCTGGGGGATCCAGCAAAAGGAACATCCACAGTCTGTCTCTCATCAGATGGTTTAACTGTGAGCCTTTCTGCAGGAGTGTGTGGTCTCCGCGGGAGAAAGTTTTTTGGAGGTCCAGGTGGAGGAATATCAGATGGGGAGGGCGGAACAGATATCGACCGCGGAACATCTAAAGAGCTTTTCGACTTAGCACGATCAAAAATGTCCGAAGAACCTACATAGAGTGGGGCTGTGGGGCTGCCATGTTTGAACTGCTGTCTCTGCTGCCACTCATACAGCTGCCAAACAGTTCCATCCTTATTTGCTTTCCTCTCCTCCTGGGACATCTTCAAGTGGCTTACGCGATCTTGCGCATATTTGTAGTCACTCGGCAAATTGCGGTTTGGTGGCGGTGAGCTCCCTGAAGGCTGCCTGGTATTCTTTGGCAAAGTGTGGTAGTTTTCAGGAAAAGGAGGATTGGGACCCTGACGTGTAAGAGTCTGATCAGAAGCGAGGCTGTGAAAAAAAGGAAGAAAAGGGTAAATTTTAGCACATCCTGATGAAGGGGAGTGAGTGATAAAAAACCACCTCTAATGACATAAGCATAGGAGCTACAAGACATGTAACAGAGATTTTAAAAGAACTTATAGAAATATTAACAGAGCAATATTAATGACATCTATCCTGCACACAAACACTACACTGTATAAATACAGTTTTTTTATTTAGTGTTTAACCTAGGATGAACTACTAGAAACAAACTTAAGGAATGGCAGCATTATGTACTTAGACTAAAAAGAAAGTCAATAACATGAAGGAAGGAATTATTGTCATGTTTATGGAGTGAGTTTGTAAGTTAAAATATTCCTTTCCACAGAAAATGTGCTCACCACTAGGTGGTGCAGTTTACGAAAACAAATGCATGTTCACTATAAATATCGTTAAAAGCAAGAAAAAAAATCTCACCAATCACAGAATAGCTCAGCTAGTTTTTGTTCATGTGAATGAAGCAAAAAGAAAGAAAATGGTAAGAAACTTCTCAAAGTCCCCAGGTCTGTATGCTTTACTTTCACCTAATGCTACTGGTTCTACTGATTTGAGTAACAGTAGACTTTTAACAACAAAGGTTTTTGACAAATTAGAATATAAAAAGAGTAATATAAATATTACTATGGCTTTAGTACTGCACCCATAAAACACTTAAGCTGTACAAACTAGATATTTTCATAGGTAGTGTTAAGACAGAACTGGCAAAAGTTTTGACAAAGTCTAGTTAGCTCCCTCTCCTGCTTTGAAGTCAAAATCTTTCCATAGTCTCATGCATAGGAGTCTGCCTGTCTAATTTCTGATTCTTCAGTCAAACATCTGGGGGTTTTGTACTTGCAGTCATTTGCCCATTGACTCAGAATCTCCCAAGAGAAAAACATTTTGCTAGGCTTGCTACAAAGCATCAACACAAAATCCCCAAAACCAAAAAAAACAACCCAGCACAAAACCACACAAACAAAGAAATTCTGAGCATGTTTTCACCACTTCACTCGGTAAGTTCCACTCTGTGTGAGAGGGAGACCTCATGGTTTGGAAAATGCAGAAATTCCATATGAAAGAAAGGCCAGGATGGAAAAGAACATCTTTGTTCAGCATCCAAGAATAACTGAGGCAAGGAGGAAAGAATTGCTACCAGCAACTGCTGCTCAATAGTTGACACCATCTCTTCTTACTTGCAGGATTTGGCATTGTTGGACTGCCTTGAAATATGGATATTCTCAAGAAGTTACATAATTCCTCATGCCAGCAGGCAGAATAACTGCCCTGCACTGCTTGGAGGACCACAATCTCTAAAGGCTCTGCTGCTGTCTCATACTTCAAAATCTTGATCTTACCTCAAATTTCAGAGATAAAGTTAAAGCAGGCAGGTAGTATAAACAGGCAACTCAAAGATCACCATACAGGGCTTGGTCGTGCAAGCTCTTTTAATTCTCTAACTCATTGCATTACGTGCACTTTGAATGTCCTGTACTTTGCTGCCAATTTTTTCCACATGAAAATCATGTGGCAGAAATGTATTTTCTCTAGATAGCAATAAGAATTGAGAATGCTTGGAGTGGATAATACTTTCAAAGGACATCTGAGGGAGGCATGAAGATAAGACAGATTCCTTTGGTGATTTCTCTGTGGAAAAACAGAGAAGCAATTTTGACCACTCCTATACTCCAGTTTAATGGAGATCTCATGAAGGCATAAATAACTACTGGATGTTGCAAACCATCTGTGTGTGATTATTTTCTAGCTAGACCTGAAAGGACAGAGTATTGAGATCCGCTGGAATTGGTGGCAATTGAAGTCACCAGAGCTGGCAGCTTTAGGAACAAAACCAACCTGAAAACAGAGACCACATAAATTTTGCTGGGGGCAAGGGGAATCATGCCTTCCCTCTAGAAAAAGATGAATTTTTCTGAGAAGAACTAAAAACTGTTATTTTGAAAGCAGTACATGGAGCAGCTGATATGAGCCAGTTTCATGCAATACTTCAGCCTGCTATAAAAAGAGAACGAAGTTGAATGTGTGTAACATTGCACAGGGAAAGTCATATTCAGAGCTGAACTTTGGAGGCAACTGCCTACAGAGAGGCACACTGTGTTTTCTCAGTAGCTGAAGTAGGGAGGAACCTCAAACTGAGATGACAGGCTTTAAGCTGGTGGCATCTCTACCACACAAGGTTTGAGATGCTTAGGGATAATTTGCATCCCATAAAAATAGGCACTGAGACGACACACCAATTTCTACATAAAGAATAACGTCCCAAATGACTCAAATTAGTCCACAATGGACTATGCACTACTGCTTGCTTAGAGATTAAGAGCAAAGGTGAGCAAAAGCAGCTGTTCTTGAGAATATCCCTCATTTGAATGATGAGGTGTAGAGAACATAAAAGGAAAGCAGACATTAAAGAGTGCATAAATGGCCTGATGTCATTATTTGACTGTTGGCCACAAAAATCATTCAGGGTATGGAACGGGAAGCAATCACATAGAAAATACTGTAAAAAGAGAAGATAGATGTCTAAAACACAACAAGTACTATTATTAGAAACACTGTGCCCATTCATGGGAATGCACAGAAGCTAACAAAGACAAGTCATGTTCCTTCCTTAAGCAAATGAGGAAGGAATGGAAAGTTCTGCATAACAAGAAAGGTTTTAACACTATTAGCAAGGAAGGAAAGATCTCAACATGACTACACCTAGTGGGGAAATATTAAGCTTATTTGGATTTATATATTTCTAAAATGCAAGTAAACTAGAAATAGCAAATTCTTCATAATTATGCACTAAGTTTATGTAGGCACTGGGACTAGATCAAAACCTAACAATTTCAGAACAGCTGCTGTTTGATGGTCCTGACCTTGACTTTTAATTACTTAAACCCAAAACCTCCTGCAAGCCTCCTTTCAAACTTTTTTCCAGTTCTTGAGATCTCTCTAGAAGGCTGTCATGAATCTTACCAAAGCAGGTATTCCCATGTGCTGAGAACAGAGTGGGATTAGATGGCTACACTAGATGTCACTGAGAGAGGCGGGTCTCCAAAGTGACAGCTAACATTTACAACTCAGCAAACTGAGTGCTTTACTAAAAGGGGAAGTAAGACATCTGTTTGAAAGGCCTAAAGATCTCTACAAAAGGTGCCATTTCTACAAGCAGTCATATGAACAACTTCAGTATTTGTGTGCACCCTTTAGCTGAAAGAGTTCTTTCCTGTCATAATCAGCTTGCTGGCAAGCACAGCATCTGTACACACCTGAGCCAGGAAACAAAGCTGTCCTCATTCTGTGTTCAAGAATTATCCAGCCTCCTGAATCTTTAGAGATTCTCTATTTGTAACAATTCAGCTGGAATAACAATCAACATGGAGCTTTAAAAAATTAAGTGGTCTACTACTCCTTAAAAAAATCAAAATGGAATGCCAACCAAATTATCATCTCTAGCTTAAATTTCTACGTTATGCAATCAAGGAAGCTATTTGACAACTAACATTGCACTTCTATCCACCACATAACTACACTGCAGCAACCTCAGCAGGCTAGGAGAAGGTGCCATTTAAAAGATTACTCTATTAATCTTTGGGAAGCTAACATGCAATTTATTCTGAACACAGAGATTATAATGGCATTTGTGAGGGAAAGACAAAGAAAACAAGGCCAACTGAGCCAAAACAGACATTTTTAGAGACATGTATATGCAGATATAGAGCTATATCTAGAAATAGATACACATAGATATACATATGTATCTATCTTTATTTTCACTGAATACTTAGCAGCTCCACTTGAGGTAGCTGGTTTCTTCCAGAACCAAGCCTGGCACCTGCAACAACACTACCTTAACACTGCACCTGACACACACCCCTAAAGTTAATTTACTGGAAAGAGTAATAAGGAAGAAAACTGTACTTATTTAGCTATCAGTCAAGCCTGTCATTGCCAGCACTTCTGATGTAAAAAACATCAACAGAAGTTTTTTAAGCATTAGCTCATTAGTTCCATCATTTTCTGTATTATTTCAGCCAAATCAATGTGTGTAGTAAGAACTAACTTACCAAGTACTTTTTTTTCATTAAACTCATATTCTTTTTAGAAGTACTGATTGATATCCAAGCAAAAAAGATAGAAGTTAATTGACTCTGGCCGTTTAAAAGAACATTAAATAATATAAAAAGGTAAGAAAGCTTCTTCAAAGGTAATTTCAAAGATGAAAGAGTAGAAGAATATTAGCAAGCCTTAAACTTCTTACTGGCTCCTAACTGACAAATGTTAACTTAAAAAGGCATTTTAAAAATTCCCAAAATGTTTTCTCCATCCTAAAAACCACATGCCAATGTCTCTTGTTTGTTTATACTATAATTAGATTTGAGCAGATTTATAAAACACTAATTCAGTAGAATAAGCATATTTGAAAAATCCTCACAAGTAGCATCAAGCACAACTGTTTTTCCTGCCACTTGACACAAGGTGACACTCTGAACAGACGCACATATTCATCACTTCATTTTTCCAACTGGTACTTAATCTGACTTTGAAAGCAAAACAATTATGAGATTTTCAAACTGCAAAAGCATTCCACTGTGCATTTCACCTTTTGGTATTATTTATGTAATTTCCAGGGACAGAAAATGGAAAAGAGAAGCGTGAAGACCATCCTAAGATGTCTTCATTAACTAAATAAATATATGGAGACCTTTCAATATGGGATAGAAACATTGTGACTCCGAGTGCAGTGATCTGATATAGACAAGTGAATGGATGCTTGGAACAGGAACAGAAGAGAGAAGGAAAGTAATGAGCATTCTTTACTTTTTAAAGTGGAAAACAATTACCTGTAATTTATATTGTATAATTGTTTCTGAATAGGAGGTAACTGAGGGTTGTACTTCACTTTCTGGCTCTTCAAACTCTAAGCAAATTTTAAGAATTTTTCAGCACCCACAGTGATTAAAAGAAGGAAAATAAAATAGCACGCTAATCTCACTTACTCTGTTTGCAACACTGTGACAGTATTAAAGAGACTTGATTAGCCAATTGCATATTGGCTTCCCCAGGAGATAAATGCCTGAAAAAATACCATTCTGCACTGAAGGAAAAAGCAAGGTTTCTTACATATTGACCCTGTAAAATATTGTTCTGATTTGGACAGTATAAAAGTATTATTAACACACATTTTCCTTTAATTTAAGAAAATGCCACTTGGCCATCTAGTTAAAGACAGGCCTATTACTAACCTTTTTGTATCTCCTTTCTGGACTTTTACCCAGTGCTCCACTTGAGCCATGTTACTTTTCCTTTGAAACTGCTTATCTGGATTAGTTCTGGGAACAAACCCTCTTTTATATGAGCCAGTACCATTCTGCTCCACTAGGCCAGCACTCATACTTAATGAACTAGGAAGTGTTCCATTCTTCTCAGCTGGCAGAGGCTGAGCTACTTGGGACCTCGATGCATTCGTTAAGTCTGGAAATAATGAATCAGCTTCTGTTAATGCATGCTTAGCCTTTCCCTTTTTGGTTTCCAGAGTTTCTTTTCTGTGGATGTAACGCTCCTCCTCCTCCTTTTCTCTTCTTATCTCTTCACGCTTATCGTATCCAAGTATTTCAGCTGATTTCTGATAACTTTCTTTTGTGTCTGTAATCTCTGCCTTCACACATTCTTTGCAGGCATCCACATGATTGACTTGGGGAACAGCTTGCTGATCCACTTTTTCAGGTTCTCTGAAAAGAAATATGCCCGTCAGTAATGAACACTGTTTATTTGTGAAAAGTTGGAGTAGTCTTGTTACTCTTTTACAAAGGGTACCCACAAAATCACTGCAGACTGATGAACTTGACATGTTATGATAAATATGCTCAGCAAAACTCAGTTGCTATCCCAGTTGGACAAAAGTTACCTTTATTGTGCTGTCAAGGAAGCAGAAATTACTTACATACATCTGAAAAATACTAGTCTTGTATGAAAGAAGTGCTCAACATAATATTATGTACAAATAAGCTGCAAATAAAAAAAAATCTTCCTATCCAAGGAAACACTGAAAGTCAAAAAACCGAAACTAAGCTGCCAACTGTTCATGGCAATATATAAACAAAAAGTCTTTCATATCTTTGTAGGTGCCTCAGGGACTAGTCAGCTGGGGCCAAGAAGACAGAGAAATATCTACATTTAAGTCAGTACTATTGCCCAGGGAATTTCTATCAGGGAGTAACTCCTGAAGAAAAAATTGCTCCATGCTGCAGTGCACACTAGTTTCTTTATTTACCTTGTTGCCTAAATAATATCAGAAATCTTGATATTAAAATTTGAAGGCACTATAAAATGTGTGAGGATTCTAAAAGTTTCATGTTGCTTTTGACAGATAACATACTTCATTTGCAATTTTCTTCATTTCCTTACAACAATGACCTTCTCAACAACTTTTTTTCCACTCAAAATGTAATGGGATCTCATTGATCTCAGGGTAGCTCCTCAACTCTGAAACAATGTTCAGATTCTTCAAAGCTTTATGGAAAGTAAATCCAAAGTAAGCGCCATGACAAAATTCAGTCTAATTAGAAGAGTCTACTGAGAATTAAGGACATTGGATCAATTTTTCTAACATGCCAGACTTCCCTGATATTTCTTTCAATTATTCCTGTCCTTACAAAGAATATAAAGAAACAGGTACCAGGTTGTTCCTTGAAATTTAAATTAAATCTAGAAAGTCTTAACACACTATCATATAGGATGTAAAGCTCTGGAAGAGATGCTGATCCTTTGCTTATATTTGACTGGCCAGAAGAAAACAGCAAGAGATACCCAGAAAAACTGCACCATAATATTTCAATCCTCACAGCCCAAAGTGGTCAGAGCAGGGCTGTCTCACAGAGCAGTCTTCCTACACATGGAAGAGCAGGGAAATAATCACATTCCAAAGCCAAAACATCAATAAGGCTACATCACTTTAAAGAAAAGGAAAAAAACTGGAAGCACATTTTGGCACAGCTGAATTTGTTCATCATCAGTCCATACCTGCATAAATTAGTTGACATCCATTAACTCTATGCACTTATGATTTACCCATCTTTAGCATTTTTTTCCCCCTTAACAGCACTTCAATCCTAGTTCTAAACACTCATTTGAAACAGCTCATGGAACTTCTGCTCTTTTTCTTTTACTTTCTCCCAAAGGCTGCCAATTGGCTGTTGCAGGTAGATGAATTTGCCCACAGAAACTGGAACTTTTTACCTGAAATTCCCTAAAATATTATATACAGAGAAATTAATCCAAGTCACTAAACGTGGGCACACAACTTGCATGCATACACAAATACTGAACATCAGGTTTCCTTAATTAATGTCAGTTAACTATTTTGTAAGAGAATGCAAATTAAAAATAATTATTCCTTTGAAACGTGGAGGAGTTTTATGCACATATCTACAAACAGCAGTGTCAGATACCACTGCAGGTGCGATTTATGTAAGATACATTAAATTTATTTCTAAAAAGCTTGCCTCTTCAGTGAGGAGCGTGTCTGCATGAGAGCAGCCTGGTTCATAGCCCGGATCCAGGCGTTCATGTCCTCCTGGGTGTCAGCACTGAAGTAGTACGTCCTCATCCCCGTGTGCTCTGCCTGAGAGCCAATGACAGAATTCCTGTTATAAATATATGCCCGCATACCTGTGTGAACAGCCTGCAAGAAAAAAAAGAAAAAAAAAATCAGACAGGCCCTTTCACCGTTTCCCCCTAAAAATTAACTTTAAAACAACTCTTCAGATTCCTCGACTTGAATTTGGGGTGAATTCTCATGCTGCCACAATGGGCTGTAAGTGCAGTAAACTCAAAAGGTACTCCAAATTTTACTGAAATTTTTCTGCCTCTTTCTAGAATTATTAAGCTGAAAGTTCAGTACTTGTGATTTTCACAGCAGGAAATTTCAGCTTTTCTTTTTCTTTTAACTGATACATTTCATTTGCCATAAACACAATAATAAACAAACTGAAGAAATCCATATGCTAAACAAATTCAAGAAATTCTCAATGACATGTGCACCAACAAGTCAATTTTCCCAACTCATTTAATAAAGAAATTTATTCAGACAAAACACAGACAAAAATCTTACATTTTAAGCAATTAAACTGCTAATTTAATAATTGATTATAATGCATGTTAAAATCTTTTGGTTAAAGCGTGCACTTGAACATGTATTAGCTGCAAAGTCACAAGACTTATTGATAAAAGTTAGTAATACTGATGGAATTATCACAGCATATAAAATATTGACAATAATCTCTGCACACCAAAATACTCCATGAAATTCCACTGCAAACTAGAGGTACTGGGAAATTTCTCTATAAATATATTCAATATTCAAATGGATTCAAAATGAAATATCTCAATATAGAATTCTAGGCTAGTTGAAATTAATCAAATCTCATCCACATTTGTATTAGCAATAGTATAAATACTACCAAATCAAACAAGTCCTGCAACACTTCAGTTTAGCAGGGAGAGGTTCATCTCTTTAGTTTCCAAAAAAACTGAAGACAGTATACTCTGCTCGAAAGTTCTTGTAATAATTTTTAAATGAAATTACTAATTTAAATTTATTTTTATAAAACTAAGCCTGCTATCACACAGAAAAACTAATAGCATCAAATACTGCTGACACAGGGTTTTTTAAAAATAAAAATAATTATATCAAATTTTTAAATTGGCTACATCTGTTTCTAAAGGGTAAATGTATTTTGCAAATCCTGCCTAAATAATTGGTCTTTTTATATTGATGAAATCATCTCCCTCTCGTTATTCTAAATTCAATTTTAAAAAAATTATTGTGGATACATTCAAAGACAGCTTCAGAAATTCAATAGTTTTGACAAAACCCAGGCTATTTAATCAAGCGCAGCCCTTCCTAACCATTATAACTTCAGTTGTTTACCTAAAATTTCCCAAATTACCATGACCTTAGAGACTTGTATCAACAACTCCAAAGAGCAAAATATGTGCTTGCTATGACACTTCTTTTAAGTAAGTTCTGTGCAGAATTTCCTCCCTTCCTATGGCAGGCTGTTCCCCTGAATGTGTGAAACGTGGCCTTTCCCTTCCGCGCCGCAAGCGAGGAAGGATGAGTTTGTTTTGAAAACTGGAGACTGAAGTAGAACAGCCAGCTCGAAAAAGGAGGAGGAGGAGAAGGAAGAGAAGGAAAAGGTTACATAAAGGAATCAAGACTCTCTCCTGCTCAAAAGAGCCTCCACTTCCCAACAACACTGGCCAAAGAGGGAATACAAGGAGGTTTCTTCTCAATTCTGACCATTAGCGGCCTACCTGAACACAGGAATACAGGACTTACACACATTAAATGATAGCTCTTATCAATCACATATTTAGAAATAAAAAGATTTTATTCATGTTTGTCTGGTTGAGCTCTTTGGGCTTTTTTTGTTGTTATTGGGGGTTGTCTTTTTTTCTCCATTTTCAGTACACGAGAATGCTCAAAGCAAATATGATTTAGAAGCATTAATTCATTGTAATTTACAGTTATCATCCAGTGTATGAAGAGATCAGAAACCGGCAGCTCCAGATATAAAGTAGAATGGTGACTGTAATTGTGAGACCTCATGACTACAGAGCTCCTTCACAGAGCAGGTTGATCCCACAGAAGGTGTTAAAATTCAGAAGTGAATCGATTCCTGCAGCAAAGCGGATTATGCATGTCCCGATGCAGCAGGACCCAACCATTCACTGGTTTTTATATTTGCTTTAAAACCCCAGAATTATGGGTAACTATCTGCAGAGATTGCATACCATACCAAGAAATGGATTTAACAGCTGTGTTAGTTGACCTGTATGCCCTGATCAACACAACCCACCTGTGTTTTAGGTTTCTCTTGGAACACAGCTGCCAGCACTGCCTAAGAGGCTGCAGGTGAAAACAATATCAAAATGCAAACTGTGCTGCACCACTCCCTCTTGAGAGACTGAAGCTCTCACAGCCATAAACATTCCCAGCTTCAGAAGGGATAGTGGAGATGGTGTGTGATTATCAACAAACACAATATCCTGAAGTTCACGATATAGAACACCGGTTAAGGGAAAATTCGAATTTATTTCAGTTATTTATTAGTAGTGTGTTTTATATGCAAGAAAGTCACTTCGTGCTAACATCCTGTAGCTGTCCCTGCTGGCAGACAGAAAGTAGCAGGCCTTTTGGGTTTGGGATTTTTTTTTTAAAGCCAAAGCTATTAGGATGGCCACAGCATACTAAAAAGCCTAAAACACAGCACATGCTCACATGTACACCATATACACAACAGGGAAAAAATAATACTGGTACCTATTCATGCATTCAGATGACTTAATGTGGATAGATTGAGCAGAAAAGCAGCCTCTCTCCCATAGTGCACAGAAGGAGAAATGGATAGTAAACCCCAAGAGCATATCAACAGGACAAGACAAGGACAAAAAATTAAACAAGTTAAAATCATTAAAGGATTCATGTTTCAAAACAAAAAAACAAAAAAAAAACCCAAACAACCAAAAAAAACCAACCCACTACAAAAACTTAACAAAAGACTGTATCAGAAGTAACTAATGCCTACTGTTATGTTCCCCCTCCTCTTGTACAAAATACCTAAGAGAGAAAAGCCATCATTCAGAGAATAAGGGATAAGTAAGGGTACAGTTTTCTAGGAACTGTAATCTTTCCAAAATGGTTCTGTCAATAAGCCATAATACACAGAAAATTCTTCCTTCTCCTGGATTTTGATATTTATTAACCCTTTCTGAACAAAAATAGAAATAATACTCTGAGCCTTCACTACAAACTCAACAACAGCCACTACAACCTAACTCCTCTTTCCTCTTAAATAATATTGAGCTTTTTGAGGATTTCTAGAAGCTTGAACCCTCTCCTCTTCCAAATTCAAAAACAGTATCTCTCAAATTGACAACCCTCGGTATTTCATCACCTGACTCCCCAAAACCAGAGCAATATGGGAGCCTAAGAAAGCAACCCTGATTCAAAGAACATAAAGGAACAAACTACATCAACTTTTTTTATTTTAGGAAAACCAGTGAGATCAAAAAGACAGGAAGTTTATCCTGGTCTCAGAGGTCTTAGAAATGAATAAATACTTCCATTAGTAAGACCAATTAAAAATATTTTTCATATTTGAGGACAACAAGGCTTCTAAAGAGATTGTAATGATATGAACTTCCATAAACTATTCCTGTAAAAAACTACAGTATTACTGCAAAGTACAGTCATTTGTCTCTTAATCACAGGAAGTATTTCTATACATTAAGCTATACATTAATGTTTTGTAACCCTTTGCACATTAAAACCTTAACACTGAATTTGTGCTCGCTCACGTTGGTACCAACAAAAAAATATTATTTTAAAATGCAGCGACTGGATTAACTAAATAACTTTAGGAGGCAAGCTGCTCAACTAAATATGCAGTAGGGATCCTGAATCCTAGGATCACACAAAGCTTAGTGACAGTGGCTTCCAGTTAATCACAGCACTTTTGCTTGGCACAAATAAAGGAAGTGAAATAAATGTCAAGAGTCAAAAATTGTATCAAGATAGAAACCTAAAAGCACAGTTTCTAAACAAAAAGAAATAAAATTGGGTTTTTTGCACATACTCTTACATGCACATACTGTTATATTTCAAAGTAGGGGTTTGATTACATTTCAAAAGCCTGTATGCAGTTCTGCAGGCCTGTAATTGTTAAATACCCGAAGAGAGACAAAAACTTAGCTGGACCTCAGGAGGTGCTGAATGGAAAAGGATTTTGAGAACTCCTACAGCACACATTTTAATACTTTGCAGGGTTTAACACAGATCCAGTAAACATGTATTTTACAAGCCTCCTTCTAACCAAATCATATGCAAAAAGCATCCATGTATTTGCTTAGCAAATTTCCTTCCTCTAGTTTTGCAAACAAAAGAGTTGAATTTTTTCTCCAGTTTTGCTGTTTCCCTAGCTTCCAAACTCATTGCCACTTCAAATGGGAGCCAATCCCTCTGCTGTAACAGAAGATTTACAACAATCTCAATAAAGAACAGGCCAGATGTAAAAAGCGCCATGGCGCCTTCTTCTACTCATTCAGATCTTAAACACAAAAAATGTCTTATCTTTATTTTGGGCTTAATCTGCTTGTGTGTTCTATTTCTGGCTGGGCTATGCTGCAAGACAGAATGTCTGTCTACACCCTGGGTCTCGAGGTGCTCTGAAGAGATGAGATAAAGGTAATGGCTGCTGAGTGATGGATGCCAGCACAGGGGTGCTCCTGCTGTGGGGTGACCACTGAACATCAGTGTTGGACACATCTGTACCACAGGAACTGTACAAAAGCCTCCTGCTGCCCTTGGAGTTGGGTCTAAATAAAATCAAACTGCAGCATCCAGCCCGCAGCCACCAATCATCAAACACCTAAAGCAGAGTTAAAACTGGTCTGACAAACTGATACATTAAATGTTGATTTTTATTTTTTTTACAGAGTTTTCTAGCATAAACTTTCTTTTGCTATCAACATCTTATTTCTATCTATATCTACTTTTTAGTAATGACCTTGTGGTGAAAGTCTCAGGTTACTGATTCATTTTATTTTCAGAAAAAGACTCAGTTTAAGTACCTGGTAGAGCTCATATAGGTATGCTATCCTAAAAAGGAACAGGGGGAGTCTGCATTTGCTTCTGGAAAGGTTTAACCATGGCTAAACCATGGATTCCACCCCACTTGGCCAGAGGTGATTGAAGAGCGTGTGTAAACATCATTTGAATAAAATAAAAAGCAGGGAACTCTGGAAGAAGACATTGAGTATTTGAAGAATAATACATTGAGTTCCCCTCTTTCAGTACATGCTTTCTCCTAGGAAAAGGCTCTAGAAAAGGAGGGCTTTATGAATCACACTCAGTAAACACTGGAGGTGGAATGTTTTTCTTAAACAAAGATTTCTTTGTAGCTTTATCATGATAACTCATGCTCAATGCATTTGAAAAAGTACAATAAACATTTCCACAAAGTGCACTGGGTCTTTTTAAACACATTTACCAAGTCAATATTTGCTTAATACATTTCAAACCATTATCAACTTGAACATAGAACTGAAAGCAATAAAAGGCAGTCTCAATTTTAAAACAGCTCAAAAATACGAAATGCAAGAGGAAGTCAGATGTTCTTCATAATTTCAGCACAGAAAATATTTAAACAGAGATTCCTTCTAGATCTCCTGAAGTATGCCTGATCAAAATCTGATTAGTGATTTACTTTTAGAGTACATAGCTGATTTGCTTGACAGAAGTTCTGCTCTGACTTTCAATCTGCCACAGGCACACTAGTTTCTGAACTTTGAATAAGTGCTGCAGTTTTGACAATCATCTGAAGTCAGTTTTTTGCACTATGAAGAAGTCTATGTTTTATTTCATATCCGTGGGCTTTTATAATGAAGACTAGAACTGTAAATTATACAATTATATTTATTTTTAGAAAAAGAAAAAACATAAAACCACCCACGAACTCTATCAAACAAGAGTACTTTCTCCTGTAAAAAGTCCATACCACTTAGGCTGACTAAGTGCTGTCATTTTCTAACCAAGAGATCTGAGTCGATTCTCTTCTTTTTAAAAAAATCCACAACAAAACCAAAGAGACATGAGTCCATTATGAGATCAAGTGTTCTATTACAAAGTAAATAAGACAACTTTTCTTCCAATTTGTAAACAGTACTGGAACAACTTGTCAATACTAATTTCTGATTTTAGAAACAGGCTCTTTACTCAGAGGCACTTCATTAAGCTCTAAGGACACTTATGAAGTAACAGACATGAATGTTAATTCACAAGCAAAAAAAGTGCAATGTCACATTTGAACAGGCAGTCAGAAAGCCTGTCTGCTTTTAAAAACTAGTAACAAGTAAAATAGGAAAACAGATGATGTTCTTGTTTATAACTGCAGCTTTTCTAATGCAAATAAACTATGATTAGCAGATAAGCTTTGCAAATGTACCTTAAAGGAAAATTTGCGATTTATACGATCTTCAGGTCCAACTGGAGATATTACATAACTAGGCAATGGGATGCTCCCCAGAACAGACTCTTCTCTGCTGTCTGTGGAATAAAAAAATAGAATTTAATTCCCTGAACTGTACAGTGGGCTAACAATATATTCTCCTTTATGGGAACAGAGAAAACAGGCACTAAGTAGCAACAACAGTGGTTCAGACTGAGTATAAGGAAAAGCATTTTCCCAAGGACACAGTAGCAGGGGCACAGGCCAAGGAAGAAGCTGTACTATCTCCATCCTCGGAGCTTTTCAACACCTGACTGGATTAAGCCCTGAGCAACCTTGGCTGACTCCTTTCCTGACCCTGCTTCCACCAGGCACTGGGATGGGACACTTCCTGAAGACCCTTCTAACACAAATTCACTTATGACTCAACACCAATAATACGTGCAGAAAAATGGTTTTGTTTTAGAGAAAAAAGATTGGAGTTAGATTTCTTAATCAGACTGGGTTTTCACTGAGGTTTTTTTCCCTTTTTTTTGGGGGGATGAGTGTTGGATGTTGCTTTTTAGCTTCAGCCAGAAGAAAACACTTCAAAGAATAAAGCTTATTGTGTAAAATGAACAGTGACAGGCTGCAAAACATGATGGACTTTCCATTCTGTACATCTAGGCTAATTGCTATAATTAGGGAATTGCTCTTACTGCTGGCTCCAAGTCATCACCAGCAGAAATGCAGTGTCTAGAAATATGAATTCCAAACCTGATACTCTGTAATGAGTTCTAAAAATTGTAGCACATGAAGTTTTCAAAACTTGAAAATAACCTTATGCAATACCTAAGACCACATTTAATCTTTTTTTTTTTTTTTTTTGGTAGAATTACTGGATTCAGAAGTTCTCACTCTCACTTTGTCTCTTGGATTAAAACTGAAGCAATGCCCTGATTGGGCATTCTCAAAAAACTAAAATATCCAAGTGCAACCAGCACACAGACCAAAGATGGGATAAATCTTATTTATTCCAATTAGTTGTTCTGCAACATAAACTGTGCCATATACTAAACATAAATTATGTGGAAAAAATATCATAGAGCATCCTTTGCTTCCCCTACTCTGGCGTAGAATTTTCTGTACATTTAAGATATCTGGCCAAGCAATTGTTCCACTGTTCATCTCAGAACAACTAACTTTATCTGGAGAGTTCAGTTAGTTCATGCATTCACCATGATTTGTACAGGTGAACTGTTCAGACTAACTCACAACAGTTAATATCTACTCACCTTTGTAGTAAAACAAACAATAATCAGCAAGCACAAACCATCGTCTCTTCCATAACCGCATTCCAGAGCTGTCCTGAAATGCAAGAAATGTGGGACACTTTTCATTCAAGGAAAATTAATAGACATAGTGCTGATCCAGTGAGTAGTTTACCAGAAGTTTACCTAAATATGAGTGCTAAGTGCAAAACAAATGGTTTATATATTAGCAAACTAAGAAAAATAAGAGGCAAAACATCTAGCTATAAAATAATGAGGGCAGAATATTCAAACAGCTAATTTTCATTAAGTAATTAAACCCTCATCCCAAACAGAATTCAGATTAGCCTTGTACACAAGCAATGCTTATTTTATCTGCTCAGATTTATCTGCAGTAAGGAAACAAAGTGTGTGTCTGGATGGGACAAACTCCAACAAAGAGTGCCTGCAGACCAAAATGAAAATCAGTACACAGCTGTGAAGTATGACCTCACATTTCAGGCAATGATATCCTATAATTCAATCACCATATGTTACCCATGCCTAAAATATAATTCAATCAAATATTCCTTAGGAAATAAAACAAGATGCATAATGTGCAAATTTTAATGAAGTATAATATAATATGCCTGTGGAGATATATATATAGATATATATAACCTTGTCAAAATGAGTAATATTTGCATTGAAATTAATTTCTGAAGCTTTTAAAATTGCCAGACTATAACCTAGGCAAGTAGAACTTCTTCAGCTCGAGTAGGCTTTGATGAGACCAGCAGCATAAAAAGCACCTTCAGATTTTAAGGGCTTACAAGCGAGTTAGAGGACAGAAGGAAATAGGATATTGCTCCAGCTATTTCCCTCCTCCTTTCTGCAATCAAAATAAGTATGGAAGGACTTTTTTCCCATCCCATTTTCATGCTACAAGGCTGGCAACACATACTGTGTCTGAGTTCTGATTCTGTCCTGAAAACTAATGGACTTGGGTAGTGGACGTCAACAGAGCTGAGAGCAGAATTACATCTCTCCACCCAGGAGGAAGCAGACAGCTGTCAGCTATTTTACTTTCCTCTGCATGTAAAACCATAATTGTAAGCCTCAGATTTCAGCCTTCTCCTGCCCACCCCTAAACTTAGCTGCTGGATCTCTGGTGATAATCTGATAGACACAGGCTGTCAAATGAGAAGCAGGGGAATTATTCTCATACAACAAACAGCTTTATTTACTTATTACACTCAAAGATGTGTTCCTGACAGCTTAAGAGTTCAAGACGTAGCAGCTGTAGAATTCTGTTCACTGGATAAAATTCTATAATCCAGTCTTTGCTGGCTACTGGTCTTTGTGACAGCAATGTGTGGTGAACGGGTCCCCATTTCCAATAATTTCCTCCCTCATGCTTCTGGAGAACAAAAAGGCATAGAGATTTCAGCCTTTGATCAGGGTAGAAGGGCATAACCAAGTAGATCGAATAAGGCCTTCACAGCCAAGCTCAGGCTGACTGTGTTCTGAGGGAATCAGAGAACAGCCTGACAACAAGCCACCAGGATAAACCAGGGAAAATAACCAGATTTAGCTAACAAAGTTACAGCCTCAACACTGAACTGTGATGGTGATGCCCACTTAACAGTTTCCTCCCCTCAACCACACCCATTTGTAAACCTTGGTTTTCACACTTGCCGAGCATGAACTCCTCATTGTGGAAGCTCCCAACATTGCCCTGTGTCACCAACACTGGAGCTTCTGTGCTTTCTCAGTTCCTTGGAAGGCACTGGCTCTTCCTTGAGGATTGCATTGAACAGAATAGAATAGGAACAGAAACAGGTGATCACATGCATACCTGTTTGTGCAGCCAGCCTCTCACTATCACAGGAACATTGGGATTCCTCCTGATCGCTTGTTCCCTCTTCCCAAAGCTGTGAACCTTGTTTCCAATCTTCACAACCTGGAAAGAAGTATAACGTAGCAAGGGTTTCTAAACTGCACTGAGACTCATTTCATATTACAAGTACTCTCACTGCAAAAACTTATACTTCATTACACAGCAACAAAGTATTCATGGCATTTTCAAGGGCAAGTAAACAGGCGATGATATTTACAACAGAGCAAAGTCAATCTCCCACTTTCATCAGGATGATGTGCCAGCTCCAGCTGGAAAGCAGCAGCACTGGTGTGTCAAGTCAGAAAGGCAGAATTGTGGAAATTTTAGCGTGGCTGGGAAGTATTTTTGAGAGCTACATGCAAATCTCTCTGGACAATATTGCACAAGTCTCTTACATGCACAGGACTTTGAGCAGATGAATTCTACTCTTGCTCTTCTTTGTTTGGGTTTTTGGGAGGATTTTGATGAGTTTTTTTGGGTGGTTTTTAATTTTTCTTTCCTGTTTAAATTCAAACAACACTGATAGCTTAATAAAATGCTTAGACTCTGGCCCTGCAAACAAAAGGAGAAGACAGTGACACTACCAGGGAAGAAATCTACACGGCAGTCAGTGGAAATCACAAGGACTAGGTAATGATTTGTTTATTAATGAAACCTCAGTTTTGACTCACACGGACAAAACTATTTCAAGAACAAACAAGCAAGGCCCATTCACTCGTGAAAGAGCAAGAATCACTCGATGAGTAATTTGCCTGTTCTTTTCCAGCCTCAGCCCAGTTTGCTCCTCCAATTGCTTTAGGACAGACTATCCTTACAGAGGCAACTGTAAGGATAGTCTGTCCTAAACTTCTCCAAGAAAAGAGCTGTCCAAATTCCTTCCTACAGTGTCTATCTTTTTAATCTCTGAGCTTGTCAGGGTACAGATGCTCTGAGGGCTGCAGGCAAACAGCAGCTCGGGAAACAAATATATTCATCACACACAAAGCATAACATCAGAAAAATAGCTCAGTGTACTGCTCCTGCCAGTCAGGCAACATCTGGACTAGAAGACAGCATATAATGTAAATAATTCTAGCAAAATATTATAACTTAAAATGGATTCTCTTGATTTGACTGATGGAGGCCAGACTTTACCAATCCACACTAAATTTTCCATCTTAATGAAGGGTTAAGATAATAGCTACAATCAGTGTGAAAAAAATGCACTTCTTTTTTGGTGCTCTAGCATACAAGACAGTGAGGTAGATTTAACAGCTGTGAGGAGCCATCAAAGGGCAGCATTTCCCCAGCAGCAGCAGCACCACAGCCCCAGACAGCTCAGCGAGAGCCTGCACCACAGGTGCTCACCTGAGGAAAAATTTAGCCCATACTTGTCCACTTGTCCAGGGTTGCTGGCACAAGGCCAGCAGAGCAGGCTGTAAAACAGGTTTCTGAGGAGGTGCCCCTGCCATCCAGCTGGCAAAACCCAGTTTTTGCACAGCAAAAGCCAGGTAAGGATGGGATCAGGCCGTGACTCTGCCAGACCTGAGCAAAGGCACCCAGCTAAGAGGCTGCAGAGCACTGCCTTTGGGCAAACACAGCCACACAGGGGCTTCTTTTCAGTAAAATAAGTAAATAACACAGTTGGGTTTTCAAAATTGTTGCCAAATGTTAAGATGCAACAGCTGCTTTAAAAGGGTGATGAAAAATAGTGAGGCACAAATTTGTTCAAGCTCTGAAAGTCAAAAATATATTTTTGGTTTTTATTTATACTTTGCAGTTGAACAGAAATCTATTTACAAAATGTACAGAATTTAGTTTCCTAATCCTTCTCTCATGTAGATCTTTGGAAAGGTGGAGGAACTGAAGAGCAGTTGAACTGTAGCTGATCTAGCCTTACAGCAGCATTTAAAGTTGATTAATGTTTTTTAATCATATCCTTTAATCAAGCACTTTGTCTGATCTTAATTTTGAAAAAGTGCAGACCACAATGTACAAAAATCATCCTTGGATGTGGTGAAAAGACCAAACAATTTCTGTGGCATAGAAGCAGGAAAATTTTTCCAAAGGCTGTGTATTATTTGTCAATCCAATATCCATAACACAAACAAAATTATCAATTTATGGTGTTTTATGTAATTAAAATTTTCATATAATCTTCAGTACTGATCATCTCATTCTGCTCTAGAATAAACCAAAGCATAACAGATACTGCATATCACACCTTGCTTCCACTGGCTAGACAAAGAAATTGGTTTAAAATAAAAGGTGTATTTTTAAACTATTTCTCTGCACTGCAGCAGTCTTTTCCTAACTCAAATTATTCTGATATCACTGTCATGAGTTTAAAAATGCAGGTCAGCACAGCTGTCTGTATCACTGAAGACCCAAAAGTCACTTTTGACCTCAGAACATTTGTTTTGCTGACTTGCTTGTGAATGGCTGCTAAGTTTTTGCAACAAAACCCAAAAATGTCAAGAGTCAAAATTCTCAAATCCCTTTTGATCACTGCCTCATCTTCTTTCTTACAGTAGCTTGTAGCTGAAGAGGAAAGTCCCTAACTTAATTATGTAATTTTTTTTCTTTCTTTTAAACAGGACTGACAAAAAAAGTACAGACATACTTGAATTTGGAACAGATTTTTTTTAAACAGTAAACAGGAAGACTGTATTTTGGTCAAAGTATGCAAATATATATGCATAATAAAACATGGAACTTTCAACCCAGAAAGAATTAAAAATAAAAAAAAAAATCAACCCTTAAAAAGCCATCTGTTTAAGTCAAACTCTAACTCAAAAAGTCTCGGTGTTTCAGTTAGAAATGAACTTTGAGTATCTCTAAGAAAACAGTACAAAATCCTTGTTTTTCAGATAGAAAAAACTGAAACTCTCCAAAAATTCTGCTCTTAATTTTGAGCATTCACATACAGTGGCTGTGAATTAGAGCCTGTGCTCCAGCTCCAGACAGTCCCAGGGCTGGCACATCACACACCTGTCACCACTGCTTGTTCTGAATGCTAGATCCATTCTTCACTTGTATTCCTCACCAGTTTAGCTCAGAGAAATACCAGTGTCATCAACAAATCAGTGACTTCTGTTATGCAGAATCCATCCAAAACATGCTCTCAGAATACAGATAGCAAAAACATTCCCTACTATCCTTTTATTTTTGACTTGGCCAAAGTCTTGTGTGGCACAGCAACATTTACAAACTTCCACCACCAGATGTTTTAACAGACTAAATTCCAAATGTACCTTACTGTCAAACTGAAACATCCTTATTCCTCCATAACCTTAATTATTAATCAATATAAATGGCTTTTAATATGGTTAATCATGTAATTGAATTGGCTATGAACAAGCAGATCTTTGGGAGAGAGAATAATTGCAGTTTATCAAAATGCTCTTTTGCTTTTTATTCCCTCAAACCCATGTCCCTCAAATGTCAAAGAGTAGGACAAACTGCATTGGTCCAAAGTCTTTAGATGACTTAGTCAGGCAGTTCCTGCATCAAAATACTGGGCCCAAATGTGCATAGCCCTATAGAATAACACCAGTCCCAATTCAGCCAGGATTGCCACACTATGCATATACCATTCTGTGATGGAATCTGCAGGACCAAATTATAGAAGTATTTCATTAAAAAAAAAAAATTAGCCCTAGCTAAGTAGAGAACATGAACTTATCTCTGGCTTCATGTCTGCATCTGGGAACTTGCTCTTTGAAAGAATGATCATGGAATTCAGGGAAGAAAACACTTAGAAACAGATGGAAGGACCTTAAAATCTACTCTCAACCCGCCAAAAGTCAGCCTCAAAGTGGAGGGGATAGGTTATTTATTTCACAGCCTTTTTCTCATTGCTAGTTCACTTGAAATAATTTTTGTGTTAGGCTGTGATGGAATTCAACAGATCTTCTGACCTTACAAAACAAGAAAAGTGATTTCAAGCCTGTTATCACATTCAATGATGAAACAAAGCGTATGTTAAAAAGATGTTAGTTCATCTTAATTAAAACTCCAGTATTTATTAAGGACCCAAAGTAGAATGGATTTTATGAAAACAAACTTAGTGGAGAAGCCAAGTACTCACAAAGTCTCTGTGAGAGCTTTAGTCTGAGTCTAAAGCTGCTATGTGTTATAAAAATCCACACCTGGGAGCCTGCCAGAAGCACGCATAGCCCCCCTTACACTGGACAGCAACAGAACAGAGACCAAAACCAGACCAACCAAAGGCTTGGGAGGTGAGTCTGGGTATTCTCTGAGCTGTGATGAAGAAAGCATTACCCTCCTGGTTCAGCTGTGCAGTTCTGAGTGAATTACCCTCCAGCATGAGGGCGGCCTGGCAGTGGAATCCAGTCCCATTTTTGATTTCTGACTAGATCACAGCAAGCACGTGACAAAGAGCAGCAGCAGGAGCAGAGGGCACAGGATGCACATTTTTGGCACAAGTGTGATCCTGCCTAGTGAAAGCCAGCTGTGCCACTGGAGAATTCCCCAGCTCAAAGCACCATATCAGGATCCCAGTTAAGTTTTCTGGTTTAAAGAGGGAAAAAATGAGCTTCCTGTCTCTAATGTAGGCATTAAAAAAATCAGAGTAAGGAGGATAAATACAGTAAAAATACATTGTAAGTGCAACTCTTCAAATATCAAAAAGAAGTGTTTCAACTAATTCAAGTAACCTACTAAGCTTACTGTTTGCAGTGATAATTTCATCTAGCACTTTAAAGATACACGTATTCTTGAGATTTGATATATTAGAATGTTTGTGTTGGTCCAAAAACTTATATGCTTAGGGTTTTAAAAATAATTTTCAAAAAAATAATTTTTAGCTTCTCATGAAACTGTATCATCTATACTCAAGCACATCAAAACATTAGCAAAAGATTTTAGGTATTCCAACTAAACAAAATATCTTTGCAATCCATTCGGTGAAGTCCTTTCTTAAGAGGCTGTCCATTTTTGCATTTCAAAAAAAAATCAACTGAGAACTTTAAGAACAGCAGTAAAAGTTCAGGAAATTATCTTATTTCTGCTAATTATTTCCATATTGCTCTTTCCCTTTTTATCCACCCTCTACCATTCCCACTGTTCTGTAATTTATTGTAAGGTCAAAGAAGCATTAAAATAGATGGTGGCACTCCAAGTACAGCACTTTATTATATTTTGTTCAATAACAGACACAGGTCCTTTGCCCATGACAAGGAATGGACTTTTCTATCATTAAACATTATGTCTGTGAACTTGGTGCCTGCACTGTTTGTGCACTGCAGTGATGGCAGAAAAGGATTTAATTGTTACTAAGAGGAGGAAAAGCAGTAAGATTTCCTTAAAAAGTAAGAACTGCAAATTCCTGGTATCATGCATCACTTCTTGCCATACACACTGGACCACCAAAACATTTGCTGACATACTAACATTACATGCATTTACTTACACTTGTAAGACTCTCAAAATTTCTATGTCACAATAATCACTATGTTAGAAGTTACTATTCAATGCTATCATGTAGGTGCTTCTAAAAGAGCTCTAACAGTGCTGTAAAAGATTTGTGTCTGGGTGGAAGACATTACCTCTTCTCTGAGACTAAATTCACAGCCCTACTGAAATCAGCATAAGAATACTGGATTTAAAATGAATGAAGTTCTGATCAACAAGCAGCAAAAATAGCTTTTTCCTTTACCTTAGAGCCAGGTTTTGTATCAACAGCAGACGTAGTTACTGCAGTGGACGTTTCACTGACCATGCTTGAAGGCCTTTGGTTTATTTGTTGGTTGGACATAGATGAATTCTGTCTAGAAAGCAAACAAAACCAGATAATCTAAAGCATATTGTTTCAAACATTCAGTTTGGCCTTTTTGTATTTAAAATTCACAGTGTGCAAATGAATGACAAGTTAGTCAAATATTTCCCACGTGTCTGCAAGTTCCTTTGCACCACTCCTGTTATTTTGATTTCAGGTCTTTCTCAAGCAGTGACATCTGATGACTGGTATTTGTCCATGCACCAGGAGGGAGGAACCTGCCAAACTGTCTGCAAACCCAAGAGAAAAATCAAGATATAACAGGGAGTGCAGTAAGAGAGAAGATAAGGAGTGTGCAGTGAAACCAAACTGTGCCCAGCTTAGAGACTTGGCCACAAACCTGTGGAAGAGCCAGTACTGGGGAGAAAAGGACAGGAATCAGCACTTGGCAATAAAGGGCTTTTTATTCAAAATCAAACTGAGTCTAGACTGCTGTTAGGTCTTTCACTAACTTAATGCTGTATCTTTGAATCTGCCCAAAATATGATTCATAGCACAATATGAATTATTAAAATACCTTTTAAGCAAAATGGTGCAATTCATGGCAGCTAGTTGTTAGGAATGTGTAATTTCTGAGTCATCCTAAGATTCCAGAAATCCTGATAACTAGCTCAGATATCCATTTAAAGCATAAGTGAGGTCAATTCTACCAGAAGAACCTGTTCAGCAAGTAAGAATTCAGTACAGCCACCCAGATGAAGAATTGAGAGGATAAATGGAAGGGCAAAATAAAATCTCCGTGAAGAGAAGCTTTAGCAGCTGAGCTTCACACCAGCATCGAATGAAATTAAAACCACAGGTGGCATTTTCAATAGCCATTAACAACATAATTTAGTAAATAACAAGTAGCAATACAGTCACATCAGAAAAGAAACACAACAAAACAAACAATTAACAACACACGATTTTCCTTTTCCGTGTCACTGAAGCCATTTATTAGAAAAACCAAAAATGGCACACAAGCTACACCAAACGTGGCTGCTGCTACCACAGAAATATAGACCTGAACACAACAGAGAACAGAATAATGCTGAGGATTTATCACAGTTATCGTGAGAACAGAGAAGAGTCTGATTTTAGTAGCTCAACACAAGGTTTAACAGAGGAAAAAGTATTTGCCATCACTGCTCTTTCACACTATTCCCCAACAGTTATCTGTCCAAAAGCTCGTACAGGTGGTTTGGTGCCAGGGAAAGCATATTTTTCCATTTGTGACCAGGGTTTCAATGGAGCTTGCAAGTAACATAATTTAGATCCCATTTTATTCACACCTTGCATATCTGGCATAAATTCCTGCTTTTTAGATTTTATATATAACCTCAACTCCAAGATTGTTCTTATGAACAACCTACAGCAAGCCCCTAAAATTCCTGCCCACCCTTTAGAGCAACAGAACTTAAATCATGTCAGTTTGAGTCAATCTGTCTCACCTTTTAAGGACCACATGCTCTACTTTAGCATTTAATTACCTTTTAATCCAGTCTCTGCAAAACACAAATTAAGAAACTTCCCATACATGACACTGCCTGACTAAGCTATTTCTGTTGACAAAAATGAAAAGTACAAATTAAGTTTTGACAAACTGGAATTAATTTTTCCAATAAAAAATTATTAAAGAAGAAGGAATAACCCCATAGGAATGATTTTAATTTAAAATTTCTACTCTGATTTAACAGATTTTCACTATTCCCCAAAAGACTGTTTCATAGCAGGTTAAACATACTGCACTTTCAAAAAAAAAATAGAATTACAGAGGAAAATAAGCCAACTGTTTAACAAGACCATCATGAGAAAATCATAAAACAATACAGAATGACAAAAATGTAATTTCTAAGCATTTATTATGTGATCATACAGTGATTTCTTTTCCAGTTGCTACCTAAAGTGATCACTGTCAAGAAACCAGGCTTTCCCTTTCTAAAAGTATCAAATTAATGACAAACTTCAAATTCACAAGCAGAAAAATGCTTTTTAAAAAATGTGAGCTTGTTGCCATGGAAGAAAGTCAAATAGCAAGCAAAAGAAACATTAAGTCTATTGAAAGAGAAAATACATTATTATTCTCTTATAAAAAGTCTTAAACACTGGTGATGCAAACTTGCTGTACCCAACACTTAACAGGAAACACAAAACAATACTGTAAATTTATTTCAGTATTTGTATATAGTATTTCAAGGATACAATAGATTTTTTGCATAAAATCAGAACATGAAAGCCAGGTATTCGAGTCTCCCAACAGCTAATCAATATTCTCAATGTTTTTAAAAGCAAATAAAAATAGGCAGAATATGCAGAATTACCTGAAACATTCCAGTATGGTAAGGGAATTAACATTATCCTAATAGTATTTACAGATTCAACTTTAAAAATAAGTGACTGCAGCATTGACTCTGTGCATCCAGAAACATGAGTTCAAAGTTACTATTACCAAAGATGTTTGATAATATCTGTTATCCAAGATACCACATTCTGTCTTTGTAGTGATGGTGTTTTACTATTTTCAGGCTAGTTTTCTTCCTGCCTCCCACAAGCGTGGAAATGCACACACAGAACCGCAGTGTGTCCATTTGGAGCTCCAGCACTGTGTAAATTTCTTTTTTAAGTACTTGAAAATAACATTCTATATAATATCTCCTGTCAAGCAATTCCCTGCTCTACTTAAACATTGCTAGTATGTCTCCAGAAACCATATTTACCGGTTGAAAAAATTACATAGCCAACATCTGGGTTATTAAAAAACCCCGACACTGAACAAGAATGATTAAAAAAAAATGACTACACCAGTAGCCCATATTGAAAATTCAATACTCACGAGAGATCATAAAGATCAGTCGACTTGGAAGATCCACATCCATGCCAGCAACTTAAAAAGTTTATTTGTTGGAATGAGACATGATGCAATAACATTGTGTCAATGTAGTTTTATTACTAATAAATTTCTTAATCAACTAGATTAAAAACAATAAAAATAACTCTCCTGGTGTTTCTATACATGTAAACAAGGTAGATACTTATTTTGGGGGTTGTTTGGGTCTCCCTTTTCCTCTCCACCTGACATTTTTGCTGCTATAGTAACCAAATGCAATAGATAAAATAAGATGGCTCTCTCCCCAGAGGTGATACACAGGCTTTATCAGGCACACAAAAACAGGCAAGAAAGAGGACAGCACTCACTGGATTAAACACACTGTATTTCCTCCCCATATGTCTACATTTATGTTAAAGCATTATTTTTTTTTTAAGTACTATCTTCTCATTTGCAAACACACTGCTATGACAAATATCTTACAGCTTCTGATACAGAACTAGCAGTGTTTAACATTAGTTACATGGCTGCATGTGCCTGATCCTTCCTTTCTGTCCACAATTACTTCAGGAACTGTTATTTAAACAAAGATATGAGAGGAGAAATCTAAACATGACATACAGCTGGTAATTCTACCATAGATTCTTTTCAGAAAAATGCTTGTGTAACAATGTAGTTAACTAAAAACCTAACACCTGACTGGCAGACTTATCATTAATTCTCACTTTTCCATCGGTTGTTTAAGAAAGGTCCCTTTGTGGGTTCATTAAAAATATGAAAGCAAAGCACAGAAATCAAGAGGCAGTTGTGAAATGGAGGGGCTTCCCATACAGCAAGGTACTCAGATTATTTCGATGTGATCCTAAAAACCGTGAGGTGAACAAGTCAAAAGAAAATAAAAATTATTCTAGACAAAAGCTGAAATGCTGTCAGAAACAGATAGAAAAATAATCTTTAGATGCAAGCAACCATCATGCCAAACTGAATTAAATGCCAACAACAGAAAAGCAATTCAAAGGAGGAAGAAATAAAAAACATCTTTGCAGCTTTTATCACTCAAAACAACATTGCCAAGGAAAGGTTATTTTTAAATATCAGCTCAATAAGTAACAGCAGCCAAAGTATGTTAAGAATCATTAGTAAAGGAATAGAGAAGGGAAAGTACAATTAAATTACTATAACAAACAATGAGCTCATAGGCTGAATCTTGCAGTCACCTATGATCAATCATTCCATCAGGAAAAAAGAAACCTGAAAGTGACACGGAGAAAAGCTGGCTCTCAAGCAGAGCTATTGAAAGGTACAGAACACACATCCCACACAACAGTGACCAAAGCTGCTAAGCTTGGAAAAACAGAGTACAAGGTAGGGATTTGATAGTGGTCCCAGCTAAGAATGTTTTGGGAGATAAGGAATTACTAATCACTACTTAAAAGAAAAAAGAAACCTAATTTGGAACATCGTTAGGAAGAAGGAATAGTATAAGGATCAAAAGATAATATAATTTGAAAGACACAGGTTCCAGCTACAATAGAGTGAAGAAAACCAGATTTCAGCTTGAAAAGCAAAATTGATGTGATATTGTTTAAACACCTTGGGAAAAGACCAGTGAAATACAGTCTCAGCCTCCTGCTGAAAGTGTCCAGCTCTCATTTGATCAAGTGAATCAAGGGCATTTGGTTCACAACTGAGTCATAATCAAGCCAGGATTACATCACTCACTGGTGTAATTTTCCAAAACTTGTTTCTAAATCTTCTTGCCAGAACACTGCTTCCAGGATGAGGAATGGCCAGAGCAGTCCCCACATTCATCATTTCTACATGACTGTAAATTATATTTCTGATGTAAAATGTGTCCTTTTGAATAGATGTGTGTTGCAGCCTGAACAAGTTTGTGCTCACTTCTCCTCACTAGCTCCCAACCAACATCTGTTGACAATTCCTTGGCCCTAGTCTTAAATTAAAATCAACCAGCCAGTAATAAATCATGGCACAACAGCACTGAAGAACAAATCACCTTTTATGAAACCCTTAAGAGTGCTACTGCTTCAGATGGGTTCTTCAGCTACAGCAAAAAGCAGTCTTGGATCCCACGACGGAAAGCTTCCACAGACCATGCCAATCCAGAGACAGCCTCTCTGACCTGGTGGAAATCTGTTTTTTTTCTGGTGGAAATCATTTCAGCACATGATAGGGATCTACAACTCTGATTCCAAACTGATACACGATCAACACCACTGCTTCTAAGAAATCCCTGATGCCTGAGGGAAAACAGGGCACAGCTCCATTACAGCTCCCAGGCCTTAGGACAGGGAAGTGCCAACAGCTCCTCTGATTTCACCAGACACATCCACATGTGTCAGCATCATCACCTGAGAGCAACTCACACCACCACGGTGAAGAGCTGCTGGGTAAACCCCCACTGCTGCAATGAAGTGGTACAAAACTAGGGAAAGCAGAGCATCTCACACGTTTGAAAAGAGCATTTTTAAAGCAATTTTAACTGATAATCTGATTTTTAAAACACTCTGTGTTCTTCAGGCCAATAATAAAGCTTAAAGAAACATTCTTGCAAAGACTGAGCAGTGACTAGAAATATTTACACCTCTCTATCCCTCCAGCCATTCCCTACTCCCTCTTCTTTTAGAATTAAAACCACCTCTCTCTACTATTTCTACTACAGTGTAAGATTTTCCTGGTTTTGATACCATCTCAGTGCAAGCTAAACTAAAATCCATATGTTTATCAGGCTGCCCTCCAAATAAGCACTTCCATTTCTCTTCCAAAAAAGTTTCTGACATACATTAAAGACCACTAAATTCATGTGCCACCAAGTACTTCTTTCAATTCTGTTTTTAATATTTTATCAGCTACCATGACCACAAAACCAGAAACAGCCCAGGCAAGTATAAGTAACCCAGGCACATACTCCAAGAGGTTATCCAAACACCTATTTTCCGGTACATAAGTTTAAATTCATATTAAATTTGATTGAACCCTTACAACAGACAAATGAAAAATCAGTTAAGGGACAGAAGCTGGAACACATGCTCAGTGGCTGCTGTCCATACTTTCTGAGGAACTTGTCGGATTTGCAACATACCTGCTTCCCCTGTCTAGAGAGTGACAGGAGATTGTTTCATCCCTGTAAATGAGCTAAACCCAGCTGAGCAGCAAAGCACCTGCATGCCATGGGACAGTTGGGGTGACCTCCAGCTCAGCAGCCTTCATGCCTAATCACAGTCCTCTCCTAAAATGTTGTATTTAATGTTACTTCTCATCAGGCATCTTAATATAGGATTGGCCTCGGCTTTGCTTTGACTTGGGGGAGAGCAGCTGTTTAGCTGGTGGTTTTTTAGGGGCTTTGCTGTTGTTGCTGGTTTTTGTTGGTTGGTTTGGCTTTTAAACTGCTTGAGAAGTTCTTCTCAGGGCTGTATCAGAACCTCTGAGCTCTACAGCCGTGTTGTACTTCTCCAAGTCACAGGAGAAGACATTGCTGGAAAAGGCTCCGTCCCCTGGGAGCGTTGAACCGCCTTCCTCTAGGCCTCATTTTTCTTAATGCTCTAACTGCTTTTGATAGCAGTCTTAGTAAAATGTAAAGCAAATTACCTGTCACATGAAACTTAAAGAGCTCAGAATTGTGCAGGCAGCCATACAAACCCCATATCCAGGCCATCCCAGCAGGATGCCCAGACTTGAGGGGACAGAGGCTGCTTGAACAGTGCTGGAAAACTGGCCTGGAAAAGAAAAACTATCTGGTGTTGCCCCATTCTTCTTGCCCTTTGGTTTCAAAAGCCATGTAGAATTTAGTCCAAGATACTGTTTTCTGTCTGGGGAAGACACCCAGTCATTCCACTGGAGAAGGATTGCAGGATGACAAGGAGGAGTTGAAGCCTACAGAGAAATGGTGCATGAGCCAATCCAACACCAACCCAAAGGTGACCAAATTCACCAGACTGAACACATGCACTTCTTGCTTTTGTTTGTTCTTATCTAATCAATCAAGATAAAATATGCTGGAAAAAATAATATTCAACATCATTTCTCTAGAACAAAGAAAAACAGCTTAACAATGTAGAACATCTTAAACATAAGAAAATCAAGGAAATACAATAGAAACCAGTAGTATTTTGTGTATTTCAATTTCAGTACAAACCTTCCAATATACTCCAAAAGCACTTTACATTTATGTTCTGTTTACCTGACATTTATATAAGACAAAAGCATTATTAAGTATATTTTGTATCTTTCGTTTATTTTTGGGTTTGTCTGGGTTGTTTTTTTTTTAAGATTTAAAAATATCTTCCTTCAAGTCTTAGCATGGAATCAAAAACATACTATCACAACAAGAAGCAACATTTTAAGCACAAACCTCAATTACATTTTTTGACAATATTGAAATAACTGTCAATAAATTAAGGTACTAATCTACTGTAGGTAAATATATTACTGTTTTAGATCTCTTGACATGGGTATAAAGCTACTTACTCTTCTCGCAAAATAAATTCAATATTTTCTGGAGAAACCTGTCCTGTCACAGGATGTCTAAATGATGTGGTCTGCTGATTATGGCTGAAAGGAAAAAAAAAAAGAAAAAAGGAAAAAGAAAATTAATTTTGCTACGTTCAGTAAGATATGATCTCTAAAATGCAGAACTTTTTATATTGATGTTTTGCTGCTCTAATCCAGAAACTAAACATATTTCTGAGGTACTTTTCAAGTCTGAAATGTTTTCAATTCCTTCCTATGTTCTTGTCGACTTTGCCAATGGCACACTGTACTATTTAATTATTAAGCAGGGTAATGTTTCAAAAGTAAACTAGTAGAAATCTTTAGTTAGTGAGACACATGTGAATTTATGATTATTTACACCTGGCTGTTACCAGATTATTAAGATATAGCATGTAAATCACACAACATAAATTTCTGATGTCTGTTTCAGGTAATTTCACAGAATAGAACTACTAAAATAACTTGAAAAGCTGCTGGACAGCATTTCACACAATTTTTATTATTTAATGAGGTCACAGAGAAATTATGTTGACGCCATTTCTTGCATGTTTCTTTTTCCTCTAACATGGTATTTCTCCAATGATTTCTCTTTACACCTTCAGTTAGAGGCCCACATAAAACCTTAGCTGTGTGGCTGCAAATAAAAAACAACATTACTTAGTAAGTATTTCATCAGAATTGAATTAAAATTCGGGGTTTCTAGAAACTTTCCCCTCAGAGTACTATCCTGGCATTTTGCTATTCTCTGTGAAACACTTCAGTAAAGATAAATATCTTACCTATCAGTGAACCAAGCACTGATTTATCTAAGACTCTAAATTTTTATGGATTTAGTTAACAATTCTTAGGTAAGCAACATCCAAAACCAGAACTCATGTCAAATATAGCAAACTCTGAGTATATTCAGAAAGCAAAAATGAAAACTTGATGTGTTTTCTTGTTTAAAGATTTGGAGTTTTTCCTCTTGTAAAGCTTATTTGGTTTCAAGCATTACAGATTTGACCCTGTTGTCCAGCATACCAGGATGTCCTCCAGCAGAGAGTAAGACATAGAGAAATATTTGGAGATTTCAGAGTAATGAGTTCCTAAGAGACAACACTCTGCTGACTAAAGGACAGTTAACAATCAAACAGCTCATGCAGACATAACATTCCAATGTAAATAGCTCAGGACATGTCTTGATTTAAAAAACAAACCAAAACCAAGCAAACCAACCAATTAAACCCTAAAAACAACAAAAACCCCACAAACTGCTCGTGTTAAGCCCCACTCAGGCCATGAACACAGAGGATGTTTGGTGTGTTATGAACTTTTCACCCTTTTCCAGCACACCTTGCTACAGCAAGTCAGATATAAGGAACCCATATAATGAACATTTCCAGTGGTAAGCTGAAAGCTGTAACAACTTATGCAACACCAGAAGGCTTTTTTCCAGCCTCGTTTATTACAAAAATCCTCACCTTAGAGCCACTGGAAACTGTGAACAAGATATGGGCCATCAATTACTCCACTGCACCAGGGATGGCCCTCGCTCCCTAGACTGCTGAGAACTGACCTGTCCTGCAGCTGTGGGTTAACAAAGTTTAATACAGGTTAATAAAGTTTCTAACTCTTCAGCTTTTCCATAAAATCAGAGGTCCAGAGAAAGCACATATCACATAGCACAGTGCTAATATCTACAAAGCAACCAGAATCTATTTCTTCACAAAACCACTCAGGAGTATTGTTTCCTAAAAAAAGCATTTCAATGTGAGATTTAATTTTGTGTGTACCTTCAAAGAGTGGGATAGGAACTTGAGATTTTTTTAAGAAAGTAATAAATAAATAAATTATAACCCTAACAAACTGCGTTTGTCTCACAGTCCAGTTTTAAGTTGAAAGCCTTTCCTTTCAAATCAGGTCTTATGCAGTTTGTTTAACCTTAGATGCTTAGGTTAGGACTGCTACCAAAACAAGTGCAGGTACCTTGTTAGCTTAAAAAAATGAAAGTACCTTGCCAGCTATGTTCTCCAAGGACAGAGGAACTGCCAACAAGCCCTCCTCTGCAGGCTCTCAGTCATTCATAACTCACTCTTCAATTCAGACTAAGAAAAATACAAATACATATTTGTATTCCAGAAGTGTTCTAGGGTTATTCAGTAAGGGACGTTACCCATTATACCATAGTAGCACGTACACAAATGCTTTATTCTATCTCAGGAAATAAATTTACCAGAAGATTAATTAGTCCTTTTAGTCAGAAATAAAGAGCAAGTATATTGCTAATAAGACTAAATATTGCTTACTAATAATAAAGATTTCAGCTGGAAAGTAAACACTTTTTTAAATATCCAAGTAATGCATTTTAGGACAAGTTTTGCATGTCAAACAAATACTACGAGCAGAGAAACAGAAGGATGGCTCTGTTGCTGAATAAAATGCAGATGGCAATTTCACAGACAAGGAGAGAGCACATAAACCCAAAACTTCCCACAAATCTGCAGCCTCAATATATAAGACTTCACTGGGAAGAAAGAAATGAAACCCCTGCCACCAACAATTAGTTTTGCAGAATACAGTGGTTTATTTGAATTTGAAAAGTGAGAGTTTAAGTGTTTTGCCTCACAGGACTCATTAAGACTAAGCGATACTATTCAAAACAACCTATACAACAGATGGCTAATGCCTTGCAACAAGGAATTAGATAGCAGGGAGATTTTCGTTCACAATGAGAGCAGTCAAACATTGGAAGAGGTTGCCTAGCAAGGCTGTGGAATCTCTTTCCTTGGAAACATCCGAAATGTGGCCAGATAAGGCTCTCTGAGCTACCACATCAAACTTTGTAAGGTGGTTCCAACTTTGAAGCTGGCCTGGCTGGATGTGATGAGCTTCCTTCCAACACAAATTATTCTGATCTGTCATTCTCTGCTGCTCCCTCCATCCTTTCTCTGCAAACACAATTTAATTCCTATAATACCTCTGAAGCTTTCACAGTATTTAAATGGATTTATTCCAAGACTATTAGCAGTACCTTGTTTTTATCAGGACAAGAGAAATTGAATAGTTAGACTTTTAGACTATGATTTTTTGTTGTTTTCAAGTCTTTTAAACATTTGCTTAACAGTGATATCTGTTTACACAGCACTGATAACAATAACATTGCCAGTCAGAGTGCTCTAAACTTGCTGCAGTGCAAGTTTTCTTTGCTTTCTAAGCATTGACTAAGAAAAGACCTGGCATAGCTGTTCTCTGGACACATAGCCACCCAAGAAATAGTTATCACCTGTATTTCCTCCAAATGGCAACTACTGAATGTGTTCCTGTTGTCCAAAAATCCACCATGTGCAACAGGTACAATAAATGTGCTGTAATAAAAGGACATGATAAGCTGCTCCACTCCCCATGCCCCTTTTACTCATTTATTTTTCACTAGGAAGATGCAATAGCTTCAGCTAAACTGGGAAAGGTTTACGATGCTTCACCACATGAATTCTGAATGCCTCAGAGCTTGCTTTAGTACAACACCACATATTTGAAATGTCAAGTTAAGTTTTCTAGCAACACGACAAATTTTCTGTGTGATCAAGTATGGCATTTTTTCCTAGCAACCATCTTTTAATTTTAATAGTTTTATATTATTCTGATTTTGTACAGATACTGGTAATCAGTCATGAAAGCAAAGCAAGTGCTTTGCAAAAAAAGCATGAAAAATTCACAAAAAATTACATCCATTACTATCTATCACTACTAGCATTATTAAATTACACTACAGTCTGTTAGAAGTTATTCTGAATTTCAAAGTTATAGAACACCACTTTCCAAGGCTAGTAATAGTTACAACTCAGACTCTCTGTAAAAGAATCACAGTTCAAAACCCATTTCTTTGTAATTAGATACCTCACCACAAATTCCATGATTTCACAGCACGTATACACAACTTTTATCAACATAAGAACTGAGTTACCCACTGTCTTAACATAGATGCACACCAGACTCTAACTCTACAGTGTAATGGAGACAAGCAGGCACTTTTGCTTGCATGGATTCTTTTGCAGAACACATAATTAATATGACTTCAATTAATTTGGTATTTGAGTCAAAGCCAAGTCCTAATTATTAACTTTTGGACATGACTGATGCTGATGACCTTTCATTTGAAGTCAAGCAAGCATGTAGATTGTCTCTGGAGTAATTTAAATGCACAGGCAGCTGAAACTTGAAATGTGTGAATCAACTATTGATGGAGTCTACATCACATTAACAGCAAATTTATAAGTTGTGAGGAAAAATTCTTGCTGTCATTGGACAGATGCCTTGTAAATTATTACAAGCCATTTCTACAGCATTTGTTTTCCTGGCAGGCTGACTACTTTACCCTTACCTGTAAGACTAGATAAGCATAAACACCTTTATGCTGAATATCCCACATGGTGATGACAGTTACATGTGGGCACCCACCCACACTTCTATGGGTGATTTTGGTGTGGGTGCAGCTGACAGAAGAACTTGTGCAGTGAAAAACTGTTCATCCAGTGAGTTGTTACTCCAAACAGGAGAAAGTGCTTGTATCTAATCAGGCAAACAGCCAGGAATAGTTTGCTTTACTTCATCACATATTTCTGAAATACATCAATGGCTTCAAAATAGTTTCAGAGCTGCCTTGTAAGTATTTTTTGGATATTAGCTTTAAGAATTGGTTAGAACATATATCAACAAATAGTCCAAGAAAAACAGTGTCCTCAAAGTTCTGCAAGTTGGAAGAAATAAGCAGTGCAATACAGATATAATTTGGAAGGATTAGGAACAATACCAACTAATTGTATTACTCAACAAAAGCACCTACCACAAGCTGCACGTACACAAAACTGCATCTTTTCAAGACACTAAACACAATCCACTACTTTAAAATAGTAGTGTCTCATTGGAGTAGCAGTAAAAGCCTTGCCCCACCTGTAATCAGCATCCAGGAGACTTTTATTAAGGTCAAAATTTCAACCTCCCACTGAATTTAATCAGCATCTTGACCTAGAAACTACTGCATAAGAACCACAGAGTAAAACTGATTCTCTCAAATCTTACATCCTACTCAGATGAGAATTCATAAGTGTTTAGTTGTTCAGTCAGAATACAATTCTGTAACTATCTTCAGCTGCTGTGTCTGTGACTAGCAGCTGTCAACACAAGAATCTGGGCTTATAAAGACACATGAATGGGGACAGCATGGCCTGACATCAGATTTTATCCCATTTTCACTTCTGGTAGAAGCTAGCAGATAAGAGGAGTTTGAAATGAACAATAAATTGACAGTCATGCTCTCATGTAGTGTCATCCTCCTACCCAGTTCACTGATGATGAGGTGAAATGGGAACTTATTTTTTCCTGTCTTAATGAACTACCAAAGGCAAGTTATATTATCCAGTAGTAATATCAACAGGAAAGATTTTGTTAATGAAAATGCTTTTAAAAACAGAGCTGATGAAACAATGGTAAGCTAATATGGAAAATGCCACAGAATCACTACAAGTATTTTCAGTCATTAAAAGCACAGATAAGAGGATGAATACACTGTCATCTCAGGATCAACACAGATTTCCATGAGTAATACGGGCTGAAGTCATCTGCTGATTCACAAATCCTTTTGATGCATATCATGAGAAACCATCAGGGTTTTATTAACTCACAAAAACAAAATGCATCCAGGCAACTTGAAATTAAATGGGAAAAAGCATGTTAGTCTTGAAGACAAGGAAATCTTTAGAAAAGAGGAATTTGATTAATTACTTTTGCAGTTTTAGAAAAATTGCAGTCTATGCCTTCAAAATCAAAAATTAAATTAAAAACCTCTCTGATAACACAGATACACAAATTAAACTATTAATTGATTCTTTAATAAAAAGAAAGTGGTGATATCTTTAAGTAATATGATTAAAAAACCCTGGGTAAAAGCAGCTCACTCTTATATTCCAGTAAAGAGTTTAGCGAGGAAGCCGCCCAACAAGCAGTGTCACATATTTTGGAAAAAGTATTTAAGGGAAGCTTTACACAAAAGTATCACAGACGTCAGGCTTTAAGCCACAAAAAAAATGGTTAAAATAAAATAGGTGTTCACATGCATAATATCTAAGTTTGCCAAAGGAGGTTGAAAACCCTTACTAGTGCTATTTGAACTTATTAAACTTTGATGCACATCATGCAAAAAAAGATATGATAACAGACAAAAGAAATCCACTTTGTTCTAAGTATCAAAGCAAATAAAAGTTTTCCAGCATCCAGTTTTCATCTAAGTAGCAAAGCATACAGTGTAGAAAGTTGAAACAACTTAACACAGCAGCTATAAGAACTGAATAAAACAGATTTTGAAAACTTGTTCTGCTGCCACATAAGGCATAAAACGTCTAAATATTTTTCAATGCCAAAGATAGATTTTAACATAAATGCACTTCTGAGTTATTATTTATGGAATTTAATCCATAACATGAAAGAAGTGATTATCTGCAGACCGAATCTTGCTGTGTGTGCCCTCAGACAATGTGGAAGCACACTGCCCTTTTCACCTCTCCGCAAAATGGAAATGCTTTCCCTACCACCTATACCATGGGAATGGCGTTTTAATCAAACACAAAATCTCAAGTGGCCAGGACTGAAGGAATTATAGCTGGTATCCATCAAGTTGTCATAAGGCTAGGCACAATTCCTATTTCTATCACAAAAGGCTAATAAAACCCAAAACAAACAAGTGTCACGTAATAGATTTTACTAAAAGAAAAATGTAAAAACTCCACATCATTTTGGAAAAAAAATAAAACCTCAAAAGAGCATTCAAACATAGTTTCTTCGTTCAGTCTTTAATAACACCATTAATTAAACCCTTGAGAAACTAAATAAATCCAAAGTCCATTTACATTCTACTAATAAATATCCCATTAAAGCAGATAATTTATGCAGGCGGGGTTCCTGTGCTTTTTATCTGCTCGGCCTCAACTTCCAACCAAAGTCTTTCCATGTTAAGGTCATTCAAAACACACCTGGGTATGTCAGTCC
>VZTB01008890.1:552907-627962 GCA_013397245.1 Thryothorus ludovicianus
AAAAAAAAAAAAAAGGAAAATACTACAGCAACAAAGTTATTTCTTTTGGTTTGTTCTGTTTTAAAGGAGTTCTTCCTTTCCTTATCTCACTCAATTCTCTGTGTTGGATAAAATGCAGTGCATCTCCTCCAAAGTTAAGTGCATTTGTAAAATGTTTTTTCTTATCAAATCTTAAGTAGTAAATGGACTTCAGTACTCCTGAGAGGCACATAATAGCAAGTTTTTGCCTGAGAGAAGATTAGCAATGCAAGCTCATCTTGCCTAGAGCAACAGGTATGAATTAATGGAGCTTTTCAGGCTGACTCTTCAGAGCTGTGAATTATACACCTCTTGTTACTCTCCTTTCCAATGAAACCCAGCACCTACAGCACTGAAATACTGACATGTTCTAAAGCCACGACATCAGCATCTGCTCACAGAATGCTACTGCAAATCACACACAGAGCCGAGATTAATGTTTTAGGATTGGAATTGTTAAACAGATATGGAAGAGTCTCTTTTTAGATTATTCACAGTTTATAAAGTATGAAGAAATATCTTCATAACTGAACAGAAGGCTCAGCATTACAGAAAAAAAAAAGAGGGATTTACAGCTATACAATGATAAAGATATAAAACTAACTGAAGTTGACCATTTCAGTATAACTTGCCTAAAGAAATAACCCAGAGCCAACTTACAGAGATGTGGAAATACTCAGTGGCCCCAAGTCAGACAAGCACAGAAACTCCTCAGACATTTCCAAACACTCACAGAAATATTGTTGCAGTATTAAAGTATTTTCTTTGGCATCTTCAGAATGGAAAATATGCTGGGATTTACACAACACTACTAGACAACACTTATACAAAGAAGAAAAAATACAATCATTATTACATTAACCTTTTCAACACTGTACTAAGTAATTCCAACTTTGAAAACATCTCCGGTTTAATTCTCATTATTTTACTCAATGCAGAAAGCCAAACAAACTTTTGAAAATTAACTACTTTAGTGTGTGCAGCTCCAGAATTTTCTTTGCTAAACACAGACCAATTAAGTAATTCTTCAGAAATATCACTACTTTCAGTCGTCCAGGGTCACCACCCCAACCCCTATGTAATCAAAGCATGTTAGATCACAATATAACCCTGGTTAATAACAATTTACTTCTCCAGCATAAGCTATGCTGAGTTTAGTGGACTGAATGTCTAAGTATATGAACCAAATGTAAATGAAACTGAAGAAAACTCTCAAATAATAACTTTCTGTGCTACATTTCTTGAGTCAACACATTGCACTGTCAGACAGTGAAAATTTTATAACAAAATAATATAATAAAATGCAATGACAAGAGCGGCACTGGGAACAACCCAGCCACAGAAGAAACATTTACATTTTCTTAATGTCACTAAGAAGACACATTAACAGTGCCCAAACAACCAGTTCAGAAAAAGTCCAGAGTACACACAACTGCTGACAATATGTAGATCTAGTGGCTAAGGAAAATAGCACAAGCAATGTATCTAGAAGCATGCTTTCACTCTTACTGTGCTTAAGCTAGCAAACACATTTGTAAAATGACCTTGTTGGTTTTCTCTGAAACGGTTCAGAGGTTTCATTTAGATTGGCAAACATCAATATGCATTATTAGATAGGATGCAGTCTTCTGGGGACAGCATGAAGCTTCAAAATTGGTTCTGAATGACACTCTGCATGAAACCACATTGGAGAAGATGAAAATCCCTTCCTTAAGCATGGAGACTGCTATTATTTTTTAAAGTAACTGGAAAGATGAAGCAACTACCACCTTTCACAATATGACTGGAAGTGAACAACCACACAGGACGGCCAAAATGCCAAGAGCTGACACAGACAAAATCAGGCTCCTTAGCTTCAGGGAGCAAAACTGCAGCACAACCCAGCTAAAAGCCAGCTCTTAGCACATCACTATATATAGGGGAGCTATCAGCTGCATTCCTGCTGGGCCACTTGTGCAGTGTGTTGTGGCTCTTGGCCTGGTTCTTGTCCTGTAGCTCCACGGCACTGTGGCGCCAGCGGAGCCCTCCCTTGTCACCGGAGCGAAGGCGGTGCACAAAACACCTCCAAGGGCACAACAGCACTGCTCCTCCTCCATCACTGCTGGAACCCTGGACAGAGGATTTCAGGCTTTCTGTACTGACAGGGACTGATCCTCAAAAATACACTGCATTTGACCTGAGGCCATGGAAAGGGCTTCCAAAACTGAGTTATAGCCCTGAAATTATGAGTGTGTAGTTGAATAGAAGTATGTTATCTCACAGGGTAAAAATTTAAGAGTTTGAGGTTTTGGAATACAGTAATATATATGAAACAAGACGGAAGTTTTAGGATATAGTCTTCTTTTCTCCTTCTTCTTTGCAAGTTTGGGTGATTGGTTGAAAAAATCCACAGTGCGGAACATGGGTGATTAGTTATTGGGTGGAAAGTAAAAATAAATCAGATGGCATCTCGTAATTGGGTAGTTTAGGCCTAAAAAGACCTTGAAGACATAACCCTGTAGTCCATTTTTGCTCTGTTAACTTAGCATGTAAAAGCACTCACGGTCAGTGAGGCTGTAAAGTAGATAAAAAATAATAAACATCCAAGTCCAAACAAGAATTCTGCCTCTTGCACTTTTAATCCTGACCCTGAGAAGAAAACCCAAATAAAGCCAAGGGGTTTGCCTCCTATCACCAGGGGCCCACAGCCTGCCTGGCTCCACAGCACAGCTCACAACGCTGAGCATCAGAGACACGTCCTTCAATCACCCCTCGGCCAGGGCACCTGCAGCAACACCCACCTCCCTCACCTTGGCACACAGGCACGAGTTCTCTGCCAAAGACAGTCCCATGTGGGTTTATTTCCTGGCCTCCAGGCATCCCCCCCGTTTGCTGCTGTCAAACAAGAGGGGCAGAGCACAGGCTCTGCACATCTCTGCTGGGCTGGCTCGCCCCGGCGGCGGGGCACGGGCAAGGGCAGCGCTGGAGCAGGAGAAGCTGCCAGCAGGAGAGATCTCACACTGCTCACGAGGCCTGCCTGGGGTGAGAACGGGATTAGAGACAAAGAAATTCCAAAAACTTCTTCAGATCCCGCAGAAAGTGTTTCCAATGCCAAGAAAGCCTCTATCGGGCATGTGACTGAAACTTGGCAGCTAAGGGGGTGAAGTAACTTCTCATGAAATAATATTTGTTCTTTAGGTAATTATTTAACAAAACATACGATGATAGAATGCCTTCAAAAAATGTGGACGTTTCAACTCAGAGAATACTTTGTAATTTCTTGAAAACACAGATATTAAATAGTCCTTCACCATTTTTCCTTTCAGATACAGCAAGAGCAGAAATAAAGTGCTCCAAAGTATAAAGAGAGCCAGACTAAAAGCTAGACATTCTTGGTAAATTCAGAGCAACATACAGTAAAAAGGATATTAGTCAATGCTAATTTTTAAAATGCAAAACACTCCAAGTGCACCATGACAAGTATCATATGCATTAATATTTGATGAAGAGGATTACAAGCAACACTATACCTTTCCATGCTTTCATTATGTTTTAATTTGCGAACTATAGAAATGTCACAAATAACTTCTCTGAATAGGTGCTGTCCCTGAAATAAAACTTAGTAGACTACAATTGCAGTCTACTTGAAAACAAGTAAGAAATTTGAAAGTAGCACTGAATAAAGAAATCAGATGACTGATTTCTGCTGAATAAGTCTTCACTTACAAAGTGATTCTGCTTTTAAGTCACATTCATCAGTTTTGCATTATAAAGTTGAAAAAAATTTTTAATTCATGGAGTGATAAATTTCAATTATTTTTGAAACTGGACTGGTACTCAGAAATGTGTCTTTACAGAAAAATTGAGTTCACCCACAAGAAAAGTGAAAGAAGTGTCTAGATTTGCAATACCTGAAGCTTTTCTGCAACATTAACAGATTAAAGAAGTTAATGGCTTTGGCACTACTACATTGAGATTTGGGAGATCAGGATTCAGCTTTTAGCTCTGAAGCAGATTTCCTGTACAGTCCTCCTTTTTTTATGAAATCATCATTTTATTAACATTTAAGACCTTCAAAAGAGAGAAAACGTGCCTACCAGTTTAGACTCTTAACTTCATTTGCAGCTTTCAGGATGCTACTGCAGTAATACAAGCAAAAACAGTCACTGTTTTCCAGTAGCAGAAAGGACTACTTCAACCTTTCCAAAGAATTCCAGCAAAGCTGGGAAGCGAGAACAGGTTGAAAATCCTGAATCTAGATAAACAAGACACACTCTGCAGCCTTCCAGTTTAATTGCTTAGGGATTTACAGAAAACCTCTCCCAGTGCCCAGAACTTTGTTCTTTAAAGTATTTTCATCCAACATAAAACCATCTTTATTCTGAAAACAATGTTTTGGCAACGTTAGTGCTCTTTTCACTTCAAGGATTAATTGTATGCATGTGGGAAGAAGGTGGCTGCCTCTCTCCCTCCTGTACTCTTTCAGAGATGTGAGGTAACACACTGTAAAAGAGGATACGACTGTACAAGCATAATGAATCCTTATACATTGCAACACCCACAAAGCAAGTTCAGCAAAATTATTTGGCAAGATTAAATTGTCAGTGCACTTCTTCAAAACTGAACTAATTAATGCCACCTAAAAACTTGGATCTCCACATGTAAGTCTCCAAAACTAAGCTCACTCTGAGATGAACTTTCCTATACTACTTAATCAAAATCTTCCGCTCAGTTACTCTCTATTCCCTCTAAACTTAGTTCACCCAGGCACAACTTATAAATAACTGTACTGAAACATCAAGCTCAGCCTAACATGACCCAGAAAATGTTTGCTTCTGTAGTATCGTATGTTATAGCTTTAATTATTGTTCTTTGAAAACCATCTAAGAATCTAAATCTAAGCCAGTGATGGTAATACAAGAGATTAAACTCCAGAAGTGATGAGTGGCAATATTCATTCATCTCAAAGAACAACACTAGGAAGACACAACCACATGGTACTGAAATCAAATCAAATCGATTTGATTTCTGAACTGAAATCAAATCAAATTGATAACTCAAATCAAAGTGAAAGGAGGGAAAAGGTCCCATTTCTGAATACAAAGACACTCTATAGGAAAAACTAAAAATAAATTCAGTATCCTTAACTTGTATAACACAGGCTTTGTTTTCTATCCAGTATTCTGAGGTCCTCATGTTATATGCATGACTTCAGGCTTTAATGCTTCTGAATTTAACCACCATCAGAGAGCTCAAAAATCCTGCAAAGACCATGTGCATATTCTACATTCCTTGGTTGTGGAAAAGTTTCCAGAATACGACATTGTATTCTAAAGGCATAAAGAAAGAGTAGCTTGAAATTTTGCACACCCCAAAATGTTTGGTTCTAGATTCCTTACAAACTTGTTTTCATTCTCAAATACTCCTATTGACATAAATGTAAGCATGAGAACTACAAAATAGGTACAAAAACTATCTTGTTGATACCTTAGAAAATTACAAGTAAGAATTCAAGTGGGGAGGAAAAATACTCACTGAAGTTCTGTTTGGAAATAGACAGTTTTGTTTTAACTAACAGAATCTAAAAAAAACAATGTAACTGATTGAAGTTCCAATAGGAATGTTTGTGACTAGTCAGCATGCCCTGTAGGGAAGGACAGGAAAATAAAGACATCAGCCAGGTACTTTGCTGTAAGCCCATCTCTTTGCATCTTGTATTGAAAATCTGGAAAAAAAAAGAAAAAAACAGTCCTGACAGCAGGACCAAGAATCATGTTGTTTCCTGATAGTCTTCCCCAGAAATTTACCCAAAGGAAGAAAAAGGACAGATGTACTCTTTTTATTGCATGATCTTACCCTACCCCATAAAAATCACAAACGCAAAGATGGTGGTTCGATTTTGAAGGTATTTTCTGCTATAGCTAAGAGCAAATTCTTAAGGGAAAAGAAATAATCCATATCCATGACATGTAACACCAACTATTTTTGGAAGCAAGGAACCTTCATCTAATGCCAAGTGGTATGTATCAAAGACACGTGCAAGATGTCACATTTCTAACTGCTTACCACCAGGAGGATAAAAAAGTCATTAATAAGCCAAGCAACAAATACAAGGGAATAAATGAAGTTTTTCAAGGCCAGTCCTGTAAGCTGCATTAATATTTATATAACCTGACCTCCATTACCTGCCTGTAGAATTGATCTGTCTATGTATTTGGTCAAACAGGTAAAGAGGTGGCTTCAGACACTGGAAGTGTGTTATTAGCTCTATTGTTACTTTACATAATTGTCAAAAAGCTAGTGTACTTTTCAGCTGGATCCCATTAAAACAGCATTCAGTTAAAGTAATGGGATGCTTCTCTAGGAAGTAATGTCACTCCAATGTAATTATCACAGAATCAGAGTAGTTTGCACTGCAAGGGACCCCATGGATCTTTAGTTCCAACCCCCCTGCCATGGGCAGCACACCTCCCTCTAGAACAGGTGGGTCAGAGCCCCATCCAGCCTGTTCTTGAACACTTCCAAGGATGGAGCACCCAAGACTTCTGCAGGCAACCTGTTCCAGTGTTTCACCAGTCTCACAGTAAAGAATTTCTTCCTAGTGTCTAATCTAACCCTGCCTCCTTTCAGTTTAAAGACACTACCTCCCATCCTATCACCTCACACCAATAACAAAACCATCCTCCCCTATAAGCTCCCTCTAAGAACTGAAAATCCATATTAAGGTCTCCCTGGAGGACACATCGGCTCAGCAATCCCAACCCTCTCAGCTTTCCCTCATTCAGGAGTTGCTCCAGCCCTCTGATGATCTTCACAGGCTTCCACTGGACCCACCTGAGCTGGAAAACGACCAGGAGAGCTCAGAAACCAACTACTACCCAAAACCACCACGAGTGGCTGGACTAGCAAAAAAATTACACACCCTCCATTAGGCACATGGTATTGCAACACACACAGCTCAGGTCACAGGAGCTTCCCGTAGGCAAACAAAATTCCAGCAACCAAAAAAGTCATAGAAACACCGCAGGGATTTTTCTTGCTTCCTAATCCTCATCAACAGAGATGTTCTCTTCTGTTCCTTACACTCCCAACTATTCCCTGGGGCTGGAAGTACAGGTAGTTCCAGTTCTTCACAGAATTATCCTGTCCGCTTCCTCACACAACTACGAATGAATAACAATATTATAATCAAATTATAAACATATAGGTTATATTAATGTATAATTATACAACATTTACAATCAAGATCACTACATATTCATAAATTCACAAATCAAAACCAAAGTGTTAACTGACCTATGAGATTTCAAATTAAGCAGACTTTTTAAAATGCAGAAAATTCAGAATGCAGAATGTGGGACATTAGCAGCAGCAGTTGTATCTACGAATTAAATCTCAACGGTATCAATTAGCAGATTTCTCAGGAAATAATTAAAATGGGATTCTCAATTCAGTCTTTACAACACCACTTTAACTGCGACCTCCATAATACAACAGAGTCTTGGAAAACTTTTCATTTTAAATCTTCTCAGGGCCTGTATTAACAGTATTATTTTGTAAATGTGTTTCAGACACTCCTATCTCCAAATATCGTAGCAACACTGTGCATGTATTGCTTCAGGCTCTTCCACCCCCAATCTCTGTAAACTATTCACCCTCCAGCAGGATTTTCCCTATGCACTACTTTTAATCCAAACAGTCTGGTCACTACAGAAATCCTGAACTAGGAGCACAGACAGCAGAGACACATTTTATCTACCAAAGACACATCCATCTCAACCTTTCTCAAGAATATTTTCCATTAACTTTTTACACTCTTCATTCATGGAGAACCATCAGCATCTGCAACAAGCTGGCACCAAAATATAAAGATAAAATTAGAATGTAAGCCCTTGAGTTACAAAATAACATTGCTCTGGCACACTTTCTCTTCCTTACAGTATTTTCTTCATCTCTATCAGGAATATAATTTTACTTACTGAGATGTTTCCATTCACAATCATTTTCTTGTTACTGAAAAGTCAGAAGGACCAAAGAGAAAAAAACTGCACTACAGCATCTCTGTATTTCCATTGTGCTGTTTCTAAGAAGAAATTCTAACAGCTAATACTTCTAAAAAGCTTTGAATAACACTTATTGCAGCTAAACACATATAATTTACTTAAACAAGCCACAAAGATCTGAACTAAATCAGGTAACACTTACTGACCATAAATTAAGAATTACTACAAAGCAGGTAGCAAAGTACAGATTAAGGCAGAACTTGTAAAATGCCAATTTTTCTTGGGTTGTGCATGCTTTTGCCCATCTAATATTTTTGTAGTTAAAAGTCTAATCATATTATTTTTAAATGGCAAGAAGCAGAGTTCCTGCAGAGGCCTAATGAATAAAGTATGAGTTATAGGCCCTTATTATTTTCCAATAAATATGGTTATTTTACACAAAAGGCAGAGATCACATTGTTTGCCTACTGGATCATAAAACAGTTTTGCTTCATATTCCCTATATTCAATACATTTAAAAAAAATATTTTGAAATATTTCCATTTACTTTTCTTTAAATGACAAACTTCTGTGTGCATTCTTTTCTGGTATACAAGAGCAGAATCAGCTATGGTATTTTCTAAACCAGTATTCTCTATGTTATTTGAATGAAATTGCCTGGAAGTGACTCACCACACTCAAAACTCCCTCAATGGAAAACAATTATAATGGACAACACGACTGCAGTATCAGAGGTATTTTGGCTAGTAAGAAAATAAAGCACACTACAGTTCAAAACAGAAAGCAGTTTAAAATAAACAAACTAAATACTGTTTAGATAATTAACCAGAATGTGCATTATCTTCATTAGGAAGGGAAAAATTTCTGCAAGGACATAAGCCATAATTTCCAAGGAACAGCAAGACTTTTACAATAGTGAAATAATAATAATACCCTTCACATAGTTGAGACATATTAATGGTATCACCTAAAAGCCTAAATTACAGCCTTGGTAATGCTTAAATTACTTCACAGACCAAAATAAATCCATACAAATGAAACCTGCAAAAACTGAGATGGCATTTACCTAATCCAAAAACGGATTACAGTGGCAATCTGTGATTTACCTACAATGTAGAGACATGCTTAGTTCAAACACTTCAAATGGGACAACTCACACTTCTCAATGTTTGCAGAATTAAGATCAATGGACACCAAGCAGTACATCTCCTTCTGCCAGTCTGTAAAGGATTCTTGCATACCAGTTTTGCAAAAAGAGGTCTTAAAAATCATTACCCCCAGGAAGAGTTAAAACAGAGTGGTAATCTTGGAAAGTGTAAGTCTACTGAGAGAATATATAGAAAAAAATGATACCTAAAGCTTGTATGCAGTAAAAAATACACTTCAGTGCTCTAAATGTAATGTGTTTAACCTCATGTTTAAACAGTGCTTTTCATGTAAGAACATGTTCTGAATCACTGAGCTCATAAAGTCATGAATCAGAAGCAAACAGAAAAAAAGGCTTTGAACGTCCTCAGTTCACTTATTCCTTAGCAAATGAAACAAAACCCTGTCAGAGTTTACCAAGCAGAAAATGACAGATCAGATCTTTCATCACCTCTAAGAAAAATTTAACCAATTTGGTCAAAAGCACAGTTATGGAGAAGATTTCATTGCATAGTTTCAGTGGAGTTTTCCTCCACAAACACAGCAGTCCTCCAGTTTGTCAACTATTTCAGTGACAGACTGCACAAAACATGTTTTCCTGAACTACTATGTGGCTCAAACCAAAAATTAAAATTTCTCCCCCCAGATATGTTTACAAGTAAATTTTCTTGTACTTTTAGAGATACGTATGCAAAAAGAAACATACATGTAAGATATGCATGTGTATGAACTTATGTGCATACTTGAGGTTTTCACCTTGATGCTCTAGACATTTCTGAAGTTACACTGATTTTCTAAAGACTAAAATTCTCAAAATGCACAAAGCTGATCTTTTGCACATCTAGTAGCAGCATGTAGGCTTTGATTACTATGTCCTCATTGTAATAAAGGTATCAAAGACGTCAAATTGCAGCAGTTAAAATCTGAGAGAAATCTTCAATTCATCTGATTATCAGAACACTGATGCATCAATAAGCTCCTATAAATTAATTCACGTTTACCAGCAGCAAGAAGAATATGAACTCGGGCAGCCAGGTGAATGCATAATAATGACCTCCAGGAATTAAAATATTTCCCCTAAAATAACTCTCAGAACTTAAAGAAAGTATCTTCTATTTGAAGAAAACCAGGTATGTGGTAATGAGGGGGTGCGTGACTGGATTATTGTTGAATACAGAGTTTTGAAACAAACACAAATTTCAGTGCAACCCTACCTGATGTCATCCCAATTTACAAACACAGTTGTACCTTGCAAATCTCACTTCCCTCGTCATCTTTAACATCATGGTATTTACAAGGGTAAAAACACTGTGGAGACTGTAAAATCAAGAATGCAGAATTTCCCTGGCTGAGTGTATGTCCACCATACATGCTTTGAAAACCCAGTAAAGAAATCCTATTTTGTCCTGAAATCCTTTCTGAAATACTGCAAATGCTCATAATGGAGCTCTCAGTAGCAATTACTCACTTTCAACTTGTCACTCAACTGTCACCATGACAACAACAAAAACCTTTTCATGCCTGGAGAAGACAATGGGAATTTTAATTACTGAAATTCATTCTATTGACAGTTTGAGTGAAACGAAATTCTACTTTATAAAATAAAAAAAAAAAAACCAATTTAAAATTTCAAGAATTATATTATTTTTTTCCCCCTTGAACATTCTGCTCTTCATATTTATTTCTTCACATTCTGATGTCACACTTGCTATGTATCAAATATTTTGGTGAATATGACTTTTAGGATGGCTGGCAGAATATTTTTCATTTCAATGTAGACTAAGTTCTGTAATTCACCTCAGTAAGAAATCCCAAATGTTTATCAGGTACTGATTACTCAAGCCAGTATCCCCACAGATTGGTTGTTTATCTGCAAAGGACGGGAGACAAAGCTGAGGGCAAGATATCTCGTGTTTTTTCTGGTCTTGGGGGGGAAAAAAACAAACTATAAATGCAGCTGTGGGCTTTCTAAAATATAATGGGTTAGATACTGTTTTAAAAAATTAATTAAAAGCCATCGTGTTTTGAATCCTGCAGATTCTTAAACATAAGCCTCTACCTTGACAGGGCTATTCACTGCTCACAGCATGCATAAACAATTCTGGGGATTAGAAAATATTTTCAGTTCCCTGCTAAAAATACACAAGGGGATAAAAAGCGGAACACTTGGTGTTAATTCTTCTCCAAGCTACCACAAAGTACAGCAGTTATTTATACAGCCACATAGCCATGTTTTTCTTCAACAAGTTGGCAAATGGATACACCTCGGTAATCTCATAATTTGCTGTTATTTGTAGCTGTCCCATAGCCTATCATCAGACAATAATATTTAAAGTAAATTCTGAACATCAATCAAGTAGCAAAGGATAAGAAGTGGAGTTGACTCTTGTCAGGAGATGAATATTTTTCAACCAAAAGACTGTCCTTGTGTGAAGAGTTAGTGTTGGATTACTGAAGATCAGGTTAGATCACGTAACAAAAAAAAAAAACAACTTGACTTCTTGGCCTATATCCACCATGACATGTCCTATCAGGAAACACACACAAAAAAAGGAAGTCCTATGATGCAAGAATATACAAACTATGATAAAAATGCAAAATTACGGAAAAAATAAAAAAACAAAATGGACCCCTAGGCATCAAGTTTTGATTTTGCAAACAAATTAATACAGATTCAGAACCACAAAAGCAATCAGAAATTGGTAAAGACCTCCGAGATTGAGTCCAGTCTATGAGCCCCATTGTGTCACCCAGACCAAAGCATCGAGTGCCACCACGTCTAGCCTTTCCTTAACCACCTCCAGGGATGGTGACCCCACCACCTCCCTGGGCAGCCCATTCCAATGCCCAACAACTCCTTCTGCCAAGAAATTCCTCCTGATGTCCAACCTAAACCTCCCCTGACACACCTGAGGACCGTGTCCTCTCATCCTGTCGCTGGTTGCCTGGGAGGAGGGACCAGGCTATAACCTCCTGTCAGGGAGCTGTAGTGAGTGACAAGGTCACCCTGAGCCTCCTTTTTTCCAAGCTAAACACCCCCAGCTGCAAGAGGAAGAACAAAACAAATCAACAGAAGTAAAGCATGCAGGAACAATACAAATATTCTGATACTACATCATGTCCTCACAAATTCAACCTAGAAAAGGTCTTCTAGTCAAAGATTTCTAAAACAAATATTCAAAAAGGACACTTGGAAAGCTTAAATTCCTACAATTTTCAGGTTCAATGGGAGAACAAAAATGTGTTCCATAAAGTGAGAGTTTTATTGATCAGTAAGTCCTGACATGACTGAGAAGGCAGCATTACACAGAGAATCATGATTTCACTACTTAACTCTCGAAAGTAAAACATTGCTGGAAACTTGAAATTTTGGGAGGATGTATAAAATTGAGCATTTGAGGAATATATGTCTGAACCAAGCAGCTTCTCTAATATCACAAATAGTACCAACAGTGCTGCACGGAAGCCAAGTACTCCACAAACACTGCAGAAGCCTCCAAAATGTCTCGAAATAACTTTTTCACAGGAAGTGATTTAAACCACAAAGTCATTAAAAGAACACAGATGGCAAGATAGGAACAGTACATGTTAAAAAGTACATGGCTGTTAGATATAGTACATAAAAAATTTCTCATCTTACTATTTAACTTCCTAGGTAGCTCAATGATTTGGTTCATTACTTTTTCCAAGTCAAGGGCATCATTTTTATTGTTACCCAGAACTCATCAAGGCACTCAATGAAGTAGAAAAGCACAAAACGTAGGCTATTCTTAGAAAATACATACATATTTTTCTACAAAAAGAGGTGTCATTCTATGAAGAGTTAGTGTTGAATTGCTTATTATTCCAAGGCAAGAGTCACAGCCTTTTATCTTTGCATATCGTCCCAAACCATGGCCAACCAAGAGTGATGACTGCCTTTCTAAAATGCACCATTTAACAACAGCAGGCTTTTTCACACAACCTAGCAAGTTCTACAGGCAGAATGTTCTAAATCAGTCCCCAGAAAAACTTTGGCATGTGTACTGATTAGAAAAATCAACAAAATAAAAATCTATAACATTAATAACCTGTACTTACTCTGTTTAAGCTGTCATACTATAGAAGTTAATCAGTAGAGGCTTTATAACCAACACTGATTTCAATCAAATTTCCTACAGGAATCAAACAACTCAGGGGGACTCCTGGAATTATTTACTTTAATACCTTGAATCCAGACTGGGTTGGATAAAGACAGTAAAACACTAACATAGTGCCTGAATAGAGGTTTTTATGAAATATTAAGGTACTCAATCCTTTTCACAAAAGCCTCAATTGATAGCAATTGCCAGTATCAATTGAAAAATCCAAGTCTTTTTAAGAAGTGTCAAACCCAGCTATTTGTCTTACAGCTGATCACTCATAGCTGTGCTTAGTAGGAAGAAACAGAGAGATGTGCAAGTTATTTGTGCTACAATCTATCTCATTTGCTAAAATGCACTGGATTTCACTTCAACAATGGGTAAGATTTTCTAGTGCAGAAAAGAAAAAACTATCATAATTCGAGATGAACAATCCACAGTGTGACAGTAATATCTTTAGAAATAACCATTAAAAATAACAATTTTTATACACACACACACAAACTCATTGTCTTTTCCCTTCCACAGTAAAATTTGATCCTATGCTAAAGCTTAACCAGTATCACAAGCTGGGTGAGAAAGGAGTGATCTTAGCTCCATGGAAATTTATTATAGTTTTAACTGAAGGCAAAGCATCCCTGAAAGTTAAATCTAAAATAAAGGAATAAACTTGCATCCTGCCAACTACCTCATTTTTACCTTAAATCACCCCAAACATTTTCCTGGCTATCTTTAGCACTCTGATTTGCACCTCCATCATATCCCATCTACATAATACATAAAAAGGATAAGAACGATTCTGTTACTGCAGTCTTTGGCTTTCCTCTCTTCTGGGAAAGAGACTTCATCTATTAGCAATAACTAATTACATTTGTGCTCTACAACACTTTTATGTTGGATTCCTTCTATTTTAAAATTTATCGGTAAAATTATGAAGTGATGGAAGCCAGTATCAACTACCAACACGAACTCATAATATTAAACTAAAACAAGAAGAGCCAATAAGCCAATTCCAATTTTATTTGTTGAATTATGAAGCCCTCATATTTGGCAATTTCTCAAATACTGTGAATGCTTCAGTTTGTTCTTTGCACAGAAGCATTTCACTTCTGTTGTTCACTAGTTTTACTAGTAGAAAGGAGAAGTGACTCAGGAGCAACAGCTTCCAGATACCAACAGTATTAATCATATTAATCAAGCTACTGGAATTATTCCAATCATTAGCACATTTTCCTGAAGGATCTTAAAGAACTTCCAAAATCACAAACATTAAGATACACATTATAAAAGGCAAGTAACATTTTAGGAGCAATTACGAACATTAGATTTTTAAGGACACAAAATTTCAGCACGCGGTCTAACTTTAGGGAAAGGAAGTTCCAAGTTAAAACTATAACCACCTCTTCCAAAGTAGGAAACAGAAAAAAATACACATTTTATACTCTGCTGTATACTTAGAAAATTAATAATTAGAGGAAAAAGTTCTCCTTTGTTTGCACCACAAAATTACTTGCCTCAAAACTGTACTCAGACACACCAGCTGTCGCTCTCATGTAAGTGTCCTTTGGCACTACAATCAGAGTTAAAAATCTTTTGCTCTTCACTAATCAAACAACAAAAGAAATCCACAAGGAATTAATTCAAAGCTACTCTTACAAGAGCATTCCTAGTGATTACTCAGTGACCATCAGATTAGATTCCCGTGTAATTTCAAGCAAGCACCAAAACACAGTGATTCAAACAGGCAGCAGACAACACATTTTTTGAAACACGCTGCAGGGCACTGGTACTTTGCAAAACACAAGTGTGCTGTACATTACAAAAGTAAGGCTGAATTGTTACCATTTTCATTTTAAAGCAAAAAACCAAAGCACCCATCAAAACAAACAGAATAAATCAAAGAAGGGCAACAGAAGACCAAGTGGAATGAGAAGCATGGTGGTAAATATAATCAGAACACAGGGAAACAATCTCCATCTCTTCAAGCCCTATTTGTGCTGCTGATCTCACTACTTTGGCAGCATTTTTGCAGAAGAGTGCAAGACATCTGCTTAGGCAACCACCAAATGACCAATCACATCTGAGCGAGGTAGAAGAACTAGAGGGGGTTTTGTGAAAGTGTTAGTTGATGTGCATGCAGCAGCTCTGCAGTTGTCTGATATGAATACTGAGAAGTCACCTCTGTCCTACACGCATCTCCTATTTCTGCTTTCTGTCCAAATTATCACCAAAGAAAACTTCCTTAGTTGCTATGTGAGAAAGCTCCACAGAACACAGCAACTTGTACAAATAAGCACATCATGACCCAAGCCCTACCACAACAATGAATAGGTAATCTAGAATACATCAGCAGCTGCAAGAAAGCCAGAGATGTCATTTGGAAACAAATGATGTTTTGAGCTCAAAACTATGGCCTTAGTACTGAGTACCATGGTGGTTGGCATGGCTCTAATTTTGATTTAAAAGTAGATATTGTAATGGGTAAGGAAGCTGACAGCAGCACAGCAGCCTAGTCAAAGCAACTCTTACACTCCAACCAGTTTCTGCAGATTCTCACAGGACAATTCATGCTATTTGAATTTATCAATCTGGTCTACAGCAGTTTTGCTTTGCACTGTCCAGAAAGGGCTTCTTTCTTTGAAATAACTGATTCAAGCATCAATTGCTTGCACAACACGAGGTGCCTCCGGCTGGGCTCCAGTCAAGGCTGCCAGTATTTCATCAGAGTTCTGTGAAGTAAACACACATGCACGGCTTTGATCCAAGACACATGTCCCAACAGTTACACATCTCCACTTCCAAATCAGTGCACTTAACCGTCATCAGTAGATTAGCAATGATCACTCTACCAAAAAAAGCTCTGGCTAGTACTGAAGCAGGGCTTAATATGCTGTATGTGATGCAAGGAGAAGCTCAATAAACTGTCAAGAATAATGCACAGCATGAGGATATTCACAACTGGAAAAACAGCCAAGGAATAGGCAATAGATTAAAAATAACAGAGCAGAGAATAGATTCATGTATCAGGACACAACTGTTTAACAGAAGTAATTAGGCATCAGCATTGCTTCAAAGAGCTTCAGCCCAAACTCCTATTGCAGTTCCTGACGCCCTGTACTCAAGTCAAAAAGAATAAATGCTGCCATTGACTCCTTATCCGTAATGCTTTTAACTTCTAAAAATTCACAGCCATAATATAAAAACAGAGATTATGGGAGTATGCTTGTGGACTTCTACAAACCACACTTTACCCAAGTTTAAAATGAAACTGGAAAGAGTAGAGAATATTTTAGAATACTACTTTAATACACATTAATACAGATAAAGTATACAGGAAGTTTCTTTCAAATCACTGCAGTAAGTAGACTACACAAAGTTAGGAAGTACAAACATTCAAAGCCTTGATTGTTAGGAAAATTTAGGTTTTAAAACATGCAAAATTATGACATTTAAGCAATTGAGGTTTTCAGAACAGCTTGTTCTTAAAAATAAGGGGCTTATCTTCAGGAGCTTTCAGCATCTGAAATACAGCACATCATGACCCAGCAGGGCGAGAATGGGCAGAAAAGAATACAGAGAGAAAGCACAATAGAGTGAAATCAAGACCCATGGTGCAGAGCAATAGAAAAGTTTACGTTACCAAATCCACTGCACATTTGCCTAATGTTTTCAGCACATGGAAATAAAGCAGGCCCAGCAGACAGCAGCAATAAATCCATAAAAGAAAAACACTTCTGCCAGGGAACATGAAAGACTCTTAGTAGGCATTAATAGATCCATGCTGCTTTTCCTTAATTTAACAACTCTGAATTGTGAACTGAGATTTTAGCATAACAAGTTGACACAGGCCACATACTAAATATTCTGCATTTTATCCATCTATAGTAATACAGTGCAGGGAGAAAACAAAGCTGCCTTTAAGGTTTCCACATGAGTAGCCAAAATCAGAATGAAAAATTTATGGTATCTTTCCCCATCCAAAAGCTATACCAACACTTCTTACTGTTCTTCACAGATATAGAAAAGCTCAGAAAAGCTGGAGTTAAGACATCACAAATATCTGGTGGACATATATAAAAATCAAATACATTTTTCTAATCGATACACACATGCTGACTTTTCATTAGTGGGAACAATTCACAGCAGAGAAACTCCTGTGAACAGTATTTCTGGATCTGTGAAATCACCTCAAACCTCACCCTCTCCTACAGAAGAGAAAGGTACAATTAAAAGACTCCATAATTACGGGTAATGCCTTAAGTTTTTCTTTTACTTCCCTTCTTCCCTTCAGGCAACTTTCTTTGTTTTTTAAGAGCAATGGAAAAGACTGAACAGCTGTAGGAAAATGAAGAAAAACCCTCTAGCTTTTACCTGAAACGGGGACAGGAAGAGGGAATGGAAAACAGTAAAAGCCAAAAGAAGCTGGGAAAGACCAGACAATTACATTTTTCAGAACAGTAATAAATGAATAACCGACAGTTATGAATTCTATAAACCAGGATGTATTTCAAACCCAGAAATCTTACCTGGTAAACGGCACCCAAGCATAAAAAGCAAGTAATTTTTATTACATCCACTTCTGAATGGGCTTAAGCAGAGGGAGTAACCTGGTAGAAAACCAGAGTGGGGACAGAGCTAATGACACGTCTTAAAGCAAGAAAGACAAGCTTGAACTTGATGCAGTTTAACAGGAGAGCCAAGGAACGGATTTTTCAAATGAATGATGTAGTTAAAGCAGCAGGTAAAATGTGGATTATTTAGAAAGGAATAGGGAAGAGGAGGGGAAGTGCTACAGAGCTCCAAGAACGTTGCAGCAGCCCTGCAGAGAGACAAGACCAGAGTGAGGCTCAACAAAGCCAAAAGGAAAATGAGGAAGTCTGCAACACTTTAGGGACAGAGGCAGCAAAGAGCAGAGTTGGAATGTGAAAAGTGAAGGAACAGAGCAGAGATGCTGTCCCACTGCAGGAGAAGGCAGCAGCCACGGAACAGAGAACTGAGCCAGGAACGTCACAGCAAGCGAAGTTAAAGGGTACAACACCCAAGAGTTTCCAAGGAAAGAGAATAACCTGCAACAATGTCTGAAAATGACACAGTTCTTAATTTCTGAGGAATTAGTGCTCTATGGGATCTGATTTTTCCCTTGGGGCAGCTCAAAGCCCAGACAGACACACCAGGGAAGCAGTGCCCTCATGTAGTGCCCCGGCACCCTCCCCACATGGGCTCATCATCTCAGCCATTGCAGTCCTCTCCAGCGTAATTGTCTGTTTCAGCAGATGATTATTCCTCACCCAAAGCCATGAGTGAATGAAACCTCTTGCAGGAGCTGAAAACCTGATATAAATTCTGAAAAGGCAAGCACCATCAGCATTATCTGCATTGCAGTCATCTCAGCAGCACAGAGGCATTTCCACGTCAACAGGACCAACCGTCTGCTTAAATAAGTGTCTTATTTAAGATGGCTCTCCTCAGCATGTGAGAAAAAGTAGTCTGGTTTTCTGCAAAAAGTCTAAAAATGGAATACGTAAGCATCCATTTACTAAGTGCTCAAATTTATTCTCCTTTTCTGCAGGAAGATGTCCTTCAAATGAATTGCAGGACTCATGAAACTGGATTTGCAATGTCATAAATCACACACCTGCCAAAATAACAGCATAAAAAGTGAGACTAAATATAACCTACATCTGATTTGAATAGATACCATCTATATTTAACAATTTGTTATAACTCAAATATTAGCAGACACTTATTCAAATATCAACATAAATCACAGCATTAGTTTTAATTTTCCTACAGTTAATTGTTTTAAAAACAACTTTTAAGCTTTTGCAATTCCCTCATTTATGATTTAATGATTTCTGAATTTGCATAAAGAAGAAACTTGCAAATTTGTGCTTCACAAATTTTCTGCCAGTACACTAACTTTTTTCCTCCAAACCAAACTGTAACAAATTCCTAGTTTACATTTCTCAAACTATCAATTAAATGCTTCACAAACTAGGACCACTTCTAGGACCATCATTTAAAATGCAGGATTTAATACAAGGCAAAATTTCCCTTGTGCATACTGGAAAGAACTGTATTTCTCTATAGCCTCAATTTCTAAGATTCAAACTTATTTAGTTTCCATATTTTAATTTCAAAACCACTGTTTTAAGAGCATAAATTCACAGTGTTACAGGGTGACTTTGTGACCTGCGTTCTACTGCTTAACCTGAACTCTCTCAACACTCCAAGTTAATCTCAGAAAACCTCCAGACACATCCCTGTAAGGATTTTTAGAAAGTAATCAAGAGGTATCCAGGCATCTTCAGCTCCCAGAGAATCAGAGTGGAAATCTTGGAAGCATGCTTCCAAACAAAGAGCCATGATTATTCATTAAATTAATGATGCAATAGATTTAGGCAAGTTTTGAGGCAGAAATGGTAACAGAAAGAACCAAAGAGAATTTGGAACCATCATCACCCACAAAACCAGTGTACATTAATACCAACACAGACAAAATCTTGTTTCAGAACACATAGTCAAATTCCCCTAAAACAACAGAAATAATGCATAATGTTCCAAAAATAAAGGAACAAACCACCACTTCATGCTGAAGTCCTCAGAAAAATGAAAGTACAAAACATTTTACATCTGAATCTCTACTTATCCTGGACTTTTCCCTTTCTTCATAATGAATAATGTGTTAGAAACAGTAGTTAAGAAAAAAGCCATGCAGAACTTGCTGTAACTGGTTCTGCCACCAAATATCAATGTCATTAGAAAAACTGCAATTACATTTCTGTGAATAAGAGCCTGAAATACCTGAAAGCACAAAGTAAACAAGAAGAAACATTCAAAGTTTCAGTCAGAATTAATTACAAAAGTAAGCAGTCCACATCAGAGCTACTGCTTTGCACTATATACAGTTTATTCTTTTGCCTCCTTTTAAGGACACTTAATAGATACCATTATCATAATGCTCACATTTTTCCTCAGTTTCCTCTTTCCTGACAGAATTAATTATAATGAGTTGTTGCAATCAGCCACTCGTTCATCTGATTTCACCCTTTCCAGCAGACGTAACCCGAGCCACACTCGGAATGTGCACAGAGACCTGAGGAGCCCCAAGTGATGCAGATGCCTAAAGAAGGCAACACCCAGCGGAACTGAACAGAGGTGAAACGAGCTCAGCACCACTGCCAACAGTTTCACAAGAGCTCAGTTTAAGCTGGGACAGCATCAGCACACACAGCTCCACAGCTGGTCCTGCAGGCCACCAGGGAGCCACGGGTGGGATTGTGTCCATCTCCTGTCACTCGCTTTTCATTTCCAGTTCAGATGGGACAAAAATAGGGGAGAGAAAAAAACACGGAAAAAAGGAGGACTGGCAGGAAAGCAAGAGGTAAGAGATCAGGAAGAGCAAAGAGATTTGCCATATCAGAGGCATTTTGTAAGAGATGCATTCCCACCAGCTCCACTTTTCCAAGGAAGCACCTGAGGAAAGTCAGGTAACATCACGAGGAACCACAACACACCTTAATCAACATCTCTCACCACTTCATGCTTCTGTCTGCTGGGTAAAAGCTAGAGATGGTAACCTTGCAACCTGTCTCATCTTTAACAGTTTTCCTATCATTTTGTCTTCTCAAAGAGCACCTTCTGTTTAAGATTTATTCCCTGGAAGCTGAACTCTTTTTTCAAGTCCAATCTTGCTTAACGAGTTACTTTTTATTATGGGAAGCTTTTTTATGCGTTGTTTGTTCTGTCAAGCCCAAATAACTGCTGACATTCTAATCATGAGGCCCCTTAGAAAAAAAATAAAAAGGTCTTTTGCTTAAAAGCAATCTTTTCATTTGCCTATAAAGCAATTATATATATAATATGTTTAAATCATTTTAATATAAAAATAGCCTGCCCACATTTTAAATATTGCAGAGGATAAAATACATACAACTGTCCTCTTCAGATTTTAATCATTCCCTCTCTTACTTAAATCTGAATTTAATATATTCCTACAGCACCAGCTTTCTTAAGTAGTTCTTCCCAAGCCCTGAAGAAGGAATTATCTTTATAAAAACCAGAGACCTATCTCCCTCTCCCAACATGAAAGCTACCTATTGTTGCAGCCATATATAAAAATCAAATTCTATGGGGAAGCAGCTTCTGAGGCCAGTGTGAATTTAGCACACCATGTTCTTGCATATATTTTGTCCATTTAGTCAAAAACTCTGCCCTCTCCTTTCTCCTCCTCCCTACAGAGGAAAGGCAACAGCTCTGAACCAGCAAAGAACATAAAATACAGGAAGTTTTGCTCAACTGATTTAGTTATTCCAAGAAAAATGCAACTGTAAATCCCTGTAATATACCTGCCTACTGCTGAATATTCAGAACAGCAATATAAATCAGCTACCCAGGAACTTTCCTAACACCAACAAAAAAATGCTGTAATACAATTTTTTGTTATTCTTGATTAGTATTTGCCTGGGCACATTATTTCTCAAGAGATTTTAATTTAGGCAAACTCGTCAAATTATGCTACAAAGAAAACTGAGTAAATTTGTTTCTTTACAAGCATTCACTGTCCTCTAACACTGCACAACAAGGAAGCAATCAAGATTGATTCCTCTGTATAAAATACAGCAGCTTTAATTCTTTTTTTTTATTTAAGAAATGGATTCCAATAAAGGGCAACATTTGAAGTGGGCAGTGGCTCTCTCTTTAAAAGAAAAGCAGTGGCTTAATGCTGCAAAATCTGTTTCCTTTCCACAGATAAGGCCTGCCCATTCATTGCTTAGTTTCACTTACGGCAACCTACTCAGGCTATTGCTATGACTGCATGGAATTTGCATTAACTGCATCCAGAAGCAACTGCACAGGTGCAATTGACTCATCTTGAATTCGCAAGATTACAAGTTCTCACTATCAACAACTGGGTAGCTATGTTTTCCCCCTTTTCTTTACTAGCAGACAGAAGGGGTACAATAGCACGTGCGACTCCGAGACTTTTCGCTGTGAGCGCGGTTTCCAATGACCTTGCTGGAAGCAGGAATTCCTGTATTGCACAGGGATGCAGAAGGTTAGGCTTTGGTTAGGACAAAGGGCAATCTTCTTATGAAGGGTACCACAGGCCACCAGCAGAACTCCCAGCCACATCACAAAAACACCAGTAATTGCTCCACGGCTGAGACACAGTGGGGTTTTGAATTATCTCACATCTCCATGTGAGAAAAGAGATGTCACTCCTATTCAGAGCTGCGTTTGAACGCGTGTTTGTGAGGCAAACAAAAACAACGACTGTTTTCTAAAATGGCTACAATCTGCTGATACCCCAGCGGAGCTGAAAGCTGGCTTCCCCCATAAAACATGTCTAGGATACCAGATGTCTTCTCTTTGCCAAAGAAATACTCACAAGACTACGCTCTTCTTGTCTAGCAGCCTAAAGCAATGAGAGATAGCAAATGTTCTTAACAATAAACAGCTCTTGCCATACCAGGGCAACTGGGAGAAAGACATGAGTGCAGCCTTTGTTCTTAATCTTTACTGATTAGGTTTATGAAAATCAAACATGGTAAGACTATTTTGAATGACTTTTGAACAGACTTCCTTCTACACCATATGACACACAAAGAAAACGCAAAATGATGAAGCTGATGAAAAAATGCAAGCTCAGTACTTGATGCCTCACTAGCCAGAGTAATGACAGGTTTACTTGCAGGCTTACTTTGGCTACCATTTAAATTTTAACAACAAATTCTACATTTGCTGCTACTGATCTTGAAGCAGACGAATTACAGACGGCCATATTTTCTCTGAATTTCTATATCAAATAATAAATCATTAATAGAACAAAGATGATAAATTACTCCAAGTGTTTTTCAATCACATAGGGCATTTTCTACAATTATATCTAGATCAGATCTCTTTTACTACGCCCTTAGAAAGGAGGTACTTTTTATTATACTCAAACTAAATTATATTACTCTCTAAATTTTGTTCAAATATGGAAAAGCAAGAAGCACCAATTCTGCATTACATGGATACCAAAAATTAATTACAATATGGCTCAAAAAACACAAGCTGAACTCCTGATTTATGCAATGCAATAATCCAGAGCCAACCAGGAGGCCATGCTACCCCAAGTGACCCAGTTTTGGAGACAGCATCTTGGTCATCTCCAAGATAAACAATGCCCTGAGCAACCTTAGAAAACTGTAAAATGAACAAAACACTGACTGTGCATTCCTCCAGAACAGACTACCATCAATACTTCATCCACACTTCTACAAAAAAACCATTATTCTTTATGGGAAACAGAAAGCACAATCCATTCTGCAATCCCAACGAGCAATCCCAATGACAACTCTGATCTGTGGAAAATTAGTTTTATCTACAAAAACAGGACAAAAAGCTTCCTGAAGAGAGAGCTTTTCCAGAATTCTGTTCAGGATTTTTATGCCATCTCAAAAACATGCCACAGTAGATTTAATGTCTCTGTCAATATACAAGTTTAGCATAATGTACACTAACCTTTCCACTAGAGAACACAAACCAATCATGATCACAAACCAATCATGATAAACAGTAGTCTCACTACCTATTTATTTTACTAGTAAAAGTTCATTCACCAGAATATGACAACTTCAGTGGAGACTCTAATTCAGCCCTCTAAGATACATTACTCCCCAAAACTACAAACAAAAATTGATATATGTTACAATTCTGAAAGAAAAACTCTGCACTGAGGATGAACCCTAAAAGGACTGCAGGAATAATAATTTTACATTCTGCAGTTATCAGTGATTGCAGACAATGTAAGGAATTTCTCCTTTTAGGTACTGAAATAGAGCTGCAAAGTCAGAATGACTGAGCCATTAAAGGAACTGTCCACCCAATTTCACATACATAAAACAGGATCTTAATAAGCTCAGTTGCATATAACAGAAACTAATTATCTTATCTGATACAGACTTCATTGAAATGCTGAATAACTATTTAAAACCATGTAAGAAACAGAAGGAGAGAATTAAAACCAAAATGCAGATAAGCAACAGGGATCCAAAAGTTCAGGAACTTAATTTCTGTCATTTCACAACTCATGAGACCTTCATTTTTGTCCAGAAGGTCACTGTGGAAACTTGGAGTTGGGTTGTGGCTCTGGACATTCTAATCTTGAGGAGCAGGAGTGAAAAGCTGTGACTTGGACTAAGCACCTAACACATGGCTGGGAAGAGAAGGTTTTCACATCAACTGTCATTTTACTAAGTTTCTCTTGTCTAATTTCCAGCTTCTTCATGCCTTTTATCACAAAAAACATCCTGATAATAAAAAGAAAGGTTAGTAGACTTCAGCATCCATTAAACTCAGGCAAAGGACAACCAACTATGATTGACCTCTCAAGGGCTAACTCTGGTACCCTTGAGCAGAGAGCCACAGTAGTGATACAGAGATACAAAGATGCGAATTTATTTCAAGAAACATATAGAAAAATGTTCAAATCAACTCTATGCAGAATCACTCTTGTTTCTACTCACAAGTGACCATCACTGCAGCCTTAGCAAACTAACCCATAGCACTGTCTGTACTGCAGCTTATGGAGACTGTCAGACTCATTCTTTAGACCTGAGTATGTTAATAAATAACTTAGCCTCTTTTCCTTCTCTTCCTACGTCTTACTGAAAGATGAGTAATAGCACAGAACTCCTGTCCTAACACCCATTTTCCTCCCTCTGTTATTGTTGCAGGGACTTCAGATTTAGACACAATAAACAGATTACATTCCTGTATTAAGGTGTGCCAGAAACCTGAGCTCTTTCAGCCACAGAAGTACTGTAACACATTCCCTCCAATTATTATGCAATATTACAGTCTTCTACAGGAGGAAGAGTAATTTCATGGTTAGGATCCAGCCCATTCACTAGAAAACTGTTATACAGCACTTTCAGAAGGAACAATTATTAATAAAACAGGACTGCTGAATCAAAAACAGAAAAGAAGAATTTTGTACCATTTAGCTTTACCACAACACACTTATTAAAAGGTGTTTATCACCTTTTCACACATGAATACTTTGTGTGAAAAAAATTTCGTGTCTTAGAAGCAAAATGTCAGGAAGTACTTCAGTATATTTACCTTATGTAATTATACATGAAAAGACTTAAAATCATTGATGTTTTAGAAATCTATATAATTTCCTTTTCTCAATACCAGAGATATCTGACTCCCAATAACTGACAGAAATATCTGAATACATAACTCACTTAGAAAATCTCCAAGGTTACAACTTCATTTTTCCAATTAAAAAAACTCTGAAAATATTTAGAGCGTTTAGAAATAAAAATATTTGCTTTAAATAAAAGTGAACTTAACCATAAGGTCAGGCACATAGCATTCTAAAATAGTATTTATGGTTTTAAGCTTCTTAACTCTTCAATTTCATCATTTTTTTCTGAGAACAAAGAAATAGGGGAAAAAAAAGTCAGTTAACACACTCATCATTCTACAGCTCTATATGCAACTGCATTAAAAGGTAAAACTTAAAACACGATATACCTGCATGACACCTGGTAGAATGGATATCCTGGTAGAGGAAGAGAGTTTGAAAATCCAGACTGGCTCGACATTGCCTTCAGGTATTGCATCCACTTAAATCTCTTCTACAGTCCATATGTTAATTCCTTACTAATAAAATACGTACGTACGTATCCATCTGTACCTTTGTTCAGAGCTAACTAAAAAGAAACCGAGCGCACATTCGAAGGTCTCGAGGATTCTGCCTGCATTTCAAACTGCTTCCTCAGTAGTGAAATTCCTAAAAGCCAACACCCTCATGACATCACATACTACAAAATCATCAACACGCGATGGTGTCAGCGAGGCGAGGCCAGCCCGTGGGTCCGGGCTCGCCGGAGAGCCCTGCGCCGCATCCTCGCTGCGAGCACAGCGCCTTTCGGGCTCGGAGCCCTGCCCTGGCAGCCGGCCAGCCACCAGCACAACTTATTGCCAATGCCGCAAGCATTGCCGGCGAGGAGCGGGAGCGGCCACACTGCAGGTGGAACAGCGCTTCAGCCCCTCGCACGATCCCTCCGAACGCTCGGGAGCCGCGACCTTGAGCCAGGCGACAAAAGCCCCGTCGGAACGGCGACTGCACGCTGCACACACCATTGTTCTGCAGGCAAGAGCAGACTGCACTGCACACCGCGGCAGCGGGAAAAATCACCCCGAGCTTCCCCTGCCAGGGGATCCTCTAACGCTACACCCCCAACTATGGGAAAGGCAGGAGGGGAGGACGGGAGATGCAATCTTAAACCACGTTATTTAAGCACTGAATAGAGAGATAAAATTACCTGCATGCCTTCCTGCAGTATTTTACTACTGCCTAAATCAAAGAAATATCAAAAGCAATGATTCTTTTGATATACAGTACAATGGTAAGTTACATTAAAGTTACTTGGGCATGCCTTCCTCACAGGAAAGCAGGGAGACGTGAGTAGTCACAGTATTGCCCAGTGGCATGACTAATGTCAAACAGACTGAAATGATTACCAACCTACACTGCTCTTAAGGAAGAGTACACTGCCCTCACACATGGATTTCCTTAATGCAAGCAAAATTTTAAATAAAAGAGGTTTTTTTTAATTATTTCATTACTAGCTGCACTGTAAAACATTAAAATGTTGAGTTTAGTACCTCTGCCCCATGGCATACTATTCACTTGCATATTATTTCGCCTCAGTTTTGGAAAAAGAATAATCAATTTCACCTGTTTTGTCCCAAATTTATAACCAACACTTCCATCATAAAAAAAAAAAAAGGTGCAAAACATTTTCAGTATCCTAGGCACTTTTTGAAGTCTGACTTAAAAGACATAGGTCACTGCATAGGGCTCCAATTCCTTAAATCCTATAAAAGCGAAAGGATAACAAAGAGAGCAGCCTGCCCAAAAAAGTTTGGTTGTTTTTTTTTTTTTTATTTACCCAGCTGATATGTCTGGGAAAACAAAGAAGCTTCTGGGTACATAATTTTGCATAAATTTTTACCTCTCTCCTGCAAAGAGCGAGCTTGAAAAGGCACTTCAAGCACAAATAATGTTGTGGTATCAGCTGAAATTTTACAAACAGACTTGAAAAAGCATCATCTCTCTCATGTTTAGCATGGAGCACTCACGACTCTCAGAAACCACTTGGGGAACACCAAAAAAAAGTTGCGTGCATGTGAGAGGAAGAGAAAACTCTACTAAATTTGAGTCCCCTTTGCCTAATCAAGGATGTGAGGATAAATTCCCCCATGGCCACAGCTGCTGAGGGACATGCCAGTCTTTCCTCTGCACTGCTGGGGGTGGCCCTGAGGTGTCCCCTCGTGTGCACACCCCTGAAACACCTACACATGTAACCTGTGTGTTTACCCATCTTCTGTTTGGTGCCTTCCTGACACTGATAATGGCAGCATTAGCACATTCATGCACTAAACTCCCATCTCAGAACAATTCCTCCAGCCCCATCCGGACTTGTTTCCACCGGATTTGCCAGCTGAGAAAGAATGTTAGTGTCAAATTGGTAGATTACAGGCTGATAAATTAGGAGTCTTAGAGGCTGCCAGTGGCTTGACATGACATTTTGCAAAAATCACATAGTCCCTTAATGCCTAGCTTATCCACATAATAAGAAAATACTGCCTGACAGCAAAGGAATGATGTGAGGTTAATTTTTTTTTTTTTGCAATTAAGTATTGAAATCCTCTGATTAAAGATTTATGAAGGGATAAAACAGCTGTAGCATTTGAAGGAAAAGATGTGTGGGAATATTCAAAATAGAGCTTTTATTTTTTTTGTCTCCTGCTCCTAGCTCTAACACAACAGAAGCATTATTTCATAATGCTTCATAACTCTGAAACTTCAATTTAAATATAAAAGCCATTTAAATTTTAAAATATGGTGGAAAGCGCAGTTTTTAAATGGGTGGACAGCATTCCACAGCATTTAAAGATGGGGATAAGCGAGATGACAATAGGCAGATAAAAACTGTATTTAGGATGATCTTTACAGAAGCAGAATCCTTCACTGGTAGGCATCACACCACTTCAGTCATTTGGAAACAGAAAGGGAAAGTGTGGCTTAAGACAGAGAAAAGGGAAAGAGAAAATCTGGTTAGGACCAAAGAGAAAGCCTCCCCACAATGAAACCCAACATTTAACAAGTGCTCCTTTTATTTGGTTCCACAAGCAGGCTGGATTGCAGAACACAACTACTTTTGGGATCGAGACCTAACTTGCCAAATCCCACCTCCACTGAAAGAGACAAGTGGGTTTCAGTCCAAATGCAGTCACATCTTTTGGAAATTTACTTCTGTGTTTCAGAGCCAACGAGCTCACTTAAAAATAACCACCTTAGTATTGTTTGGCACAGCATGCCGTGTAACACTTATTACTCTGCTGGAACAAAATTAAACCAAGAAAGTAAATTTGAGACACAATTACTGTGTGCTCCAGAATTCACAGTGACCTTAGTACTGAAGGAAGTGACTTGTTAGAGCATTTAATAGTGCTACTTGAAAAGGTATGAAATACTTGACTGAGATCTAACTGCAGTTCAAAAAGCAAGGACAGGCTGAAAGACTGGAGAGGAACAAATTCGTGACCATTTTCAGCTATTTTAAACAAGCAGCATCCTTGGTAAACTAAGGGAAAATTTGTTTAAAGCCAAGTCAGGCTGAAGAAGAAATAGAAACTAACATCATAACTAACAAGTTCATGAAGTCTGGAAGTGAGAACAGGCATTCTGTAGACAATTATGTGACTGTATATCAAAATGCATATAAAACGTTCAGTATTCATGGAAATAGAATAAAGTGTCATGCAAAAATTATTGGAACATCAATACCATAAATCAGTAATTTACTCCCATCTAAAGTGTTATATTTGATAGTTTTGCTGCCTGCTGTATTAGTGCCTAATAAATTAGACCGTGAATTAGAATAAAAATAAGAAATGTAAAATAGTATTATATGCAGTTTGAAAATAACAATATTCATAAAGAAAATATTACAAAGATAGTCAATATAATGAGCAGCACTTAGATGACATAACAAAGTCTTCTCCTTTCTGTACCAAACACAAAAATAAAAAAATATCCAACAATAATAAAAAAATGGCAAATTTGCAAATGAAGAAGGACACTATTGCTGGAAATTCAAAACTCATCCAGAGTTAAAGAACAACTGGATATTTACATAGGGGAAAACAAACAAAAAAAATTCCCAAAATCCAAACAATCCAGAAGCAGTGGCTGGAAGGAAAGAGGACTTATAAACAACATCAGTACTTTGGAGAAAAAAATACGTGTGAGAAAGCCATCTAACCTCACTGCTGATGGATGTCTCCCTTACTCTTTGCTGAGGCAGACTAGTGGGTTCAATGGCAATGCATCATCTCTGCTGCACTCCTAAACCTGCTGGTCAGACAACTCAGCTAAATACTTTTCTTTTGCTAATAAGTGCTAATAACCAGTAGAGTTCAAATCTCACACGTGGATACCAAGGAAAAAGTTGATCTCTTTTTCTTTCCTTTTCTACCCAGCCTTTCACTGGCTAACACAGGCCCCACCTGAAAATTTAAAATTCCTCCAAAAGAAGATTTTAAAAGTCTTGGATTGGAAGGACCTTAAAGATCAACCCTCCTGACATGGACAAGATCAGGTTCCCCACAGCCTGGTCTTGAACACTCCCAGGGATGAGGCATTCACAGCTTCTTTGGGCAACCTGTGCCAGTGTCTCACTCTTCACCCTCACACTAAGGAAGGGAAAAGGGGAAAAAAATTGGGAAAAGGGCGGGGGAAAAAAATTGGGAAAATGAAGACATCCTTTGAAAGGTAAAATGCCAGCTCACTGCTCCCTGCAATCACATAGGTTGACAAGACTGATGGAACTCCATAAAGTAGAAATAGTAAGAACCTTGAAGTATAAAGAATCTGAAATTTAAGAAATTTATTTTCATTAAGGATTTGTCCTTCAAGGAATAGTGAAGTAAAAGTAATGGGAAGACATAGCAGTAGGTTATACTTTAGGCACGGACACATTTCTGCATCCAGAAGCTGTATCTTAAGAATGACAGCATCTTTAAGGCTGGAGAAGGCCTCCAAGATCAGCAAGCTCGATCACCTTGCCAACTAAACCACAACACTCAGTGCCACGGTCAATTGTTTCATAAACACCCCCAGGGACAGTGACTCTACCACTTCCCTGGGCAGTCTGGTTTCAATGCCTGATAATCCTTTCAGTGAAAATATTCTCCCTGAACTTCCTCCAGTGCCGCTTGAGGCCATTTCCTCTTGTCCTCTCACTGGCTTCCTGGGAGAAGAGACCAATCCCCACCTGGCCACAGCCTCCTTTCAGGAAGCTGTAGAGAGCACTAATTCCTATTATCTGAAAAGAAAGCCTGGAATTTAATCTACATATCTGAGAATTCATACTGGAGTTATTAGACTAACATGACCACTTGCTACCTTAGTCCTTCCAGACATTCTTACTTGGATTAAGAAATCATATTTTTAACATTTTTTTTCCCCCCAATCTGGAACAAGATTAAATTCTTATCTAAACAAGATTTATTTTTAGTCCAAACATAAAACTGCTCTTAGCTATTTTACTAGAAAGGCTGTAAAGATGTTCAGAGTCCAGCACCATCACCCTGACTTGCAAGGCCACCTAAGCAGCATTACCCAAATGCCATTCAGCTACCAGGAGTTATGGGACAGCTTCCACTCACCTGACACATTCCAGTAACACAGCCAGTCAAAAGTCACCCTTTCAAGCACTATTAACACCTTAATACTCAAAGCACACCATCACAGCCTTTCTGCCCAAACCAGAGGTGACATGCCTCCCCTCTGTTTCCTTCTTCAATCTTCCTACAAGTTGGCAGTCCACATTCACACATAGCTGAAGGCTCCATTCCTTTTACTGTCCTCTGGGTGCTCAAGAGACAGCACCCTTATTCAGGTTTTGCACATTAATACAGCCATCATCACTGATTTCAGGTACTCTACAGCTCAGGTAACTTTTACCACGAGATGTTTCAGAAGTCAGCCATGAATTCTCAAAATTCTCAATGGCTCTCACACATATTGTGTGACACCAAACATGGGAAAAAATCACGCACTAGAACTGAGATTAATAAGCTGCAGTCTGGATCTAGATGTCAGATAGTCAGTGCATGTTTCTTTACTGTTCAGCAAGTGTTCAGGCAAAAGCTAAACAGCTCTTCATTGTGGGCAAAGGTTCTCAATTGATTCATGAGTAACTGAGCACGGCTGGCACCCTGCCTGGCAGAGAGATAACCCTGTCCTGTCGAACCAGAGCAGTGAACCCTCCTGCCAGCACACCCAAAGCCACAGCGAGGTTGCTGTGTAACCAGTGCTGGGCTCTCAACCACGCCACTCTGCCCTGCAGCTGTCTGAACCAGCCTGAAACAGCCTGCAGAAGGAACAAGAAAAATACTTGTCAGCAGTAAAAACATCAGGATGTCTTCTAGGGCAGGGAAGAACACTTGAGCTGTAAATTAACCTCCTGCAAGTCACGAAACAACACAGACATAAAGCCAGTGACCATGACCGAGACAAGAAGGGTGAAGGACCCTGCTCACAGCCTTGCCCTCCTCTCCAGCTGCAATTACAGCTGAAACAATTAGCCTCAAGTAACCTGCAACTGGAAACTAACTTCCAGGGTTCACCTGATCACTGCAGACAGGCTGAGGCACACAGACTCCAGTTGTTCTTCACCTTTGCACGTGAAACAGCCTGCACTGCACATCCTTGAATTCCAACCTAGGCCAACTTTGGGGGATGACCTCACCTTGAGCTCTAGGAGGAAATGTTACCCTCACCACCACATTTACTCTCGCTCATCCCCGTGACCTTCGCCCAGGAAACAGAGCAAACAGCGCCTGGCCAGTCATCACCAGCAAGGGGGAAACTGTTCTTCCAGGAAAACAGGAGGTTCACTCTCCAGAGCAAAGATTTTCAAGGCCTGCACCTTCTAGAGACCATTTCAGAGTCACAGCTGTATTTTCTGCTTGCTGCATTTGTAAATACAAGAGTATAAATCCTGTGCGCTGTGGAATCAGCAGGTATTACACATTTCAGCTCAAAGATAATGTGAGAATCAAATTAGAGTCTCTCACTGTATGAAATAATTACACATTCTTAAATCTGAAATTACTTTTATAAAACCCAGAAATATAGCATTCATGAAGACATTACATTATTATATATATAAAAAATAAATAAATATGCAGAGCCAGAAATGGGATTAAGCTACTTTATCCTATTTAAAAATGAATTATACTGGATAGAGACAAATACTTCCTGCCAAGTGAAATGAAAATATTGAACAGGAAACTAACTAAAATGATGGAATTAGAAAAAAAAAAAAAAAAAAGGAAAGGAAGGAAAAAAAACAAAAACCAAAACCCACACACCAAAACCCTGAGTCAGCCAAAGAAAGGAACTAACTTTTGTTAAGAACAAACAGGAAATCTCAGATTGCATAATTACTGAGTATGCATGCAAATAAATTGAACTGAAGTTACTTAATTGGAACAGTCACCTCAAACATGTGTAGAAGTCAAAATGCTGATATTATAAGCAATTTTTAAAATTACTATCAATTTTGAAAGCAAGGTTACTTCCTATCATGACACAAATACTAACTTGTGTGAGCTACCAGAATGTAGCAAATTTCTCTTTCCACAGACAGTTTATTAATACAAACCAAACAGATGCTTATTTAATGGCATTCAGCTTGCTGACCCTTGATGATGCTCCAGAGTAAATAATAGACTTCTTGTAAGATTGCAAATACAGACATGGAGTTTATTTTTGAGGTCCAGGATAAAACAAAATCTTCTGCACAAGAGGGCCATCACACAATGTGCTTTTTAATCAAGACATATTTTAGATTAACAGCCCTGATAAATTCTTATCTGTAATAATAAAACATTTGAAACTCAAACTAGCAAATCAACTGCAACTACAGTGCCTTGCAAATGGTGCAAATCACCTATCAGGTGACAGGAAAGTGTTACAAGGAGAGGCAAATGTAGCACTGTCACCTCGCTTTTAAGTTAGCATTTTGTGTAATTCGATGTGGCTCCAAAGAACAAAAGTAGAAAGAAACTGTTGGGTGCACAAACTCCTGAGGTCAGGGTGATAAATGACACCACTTCCCAAATAAACTTTCCTAATTAAGGCTTCTAAACCAGAGCTGGCTTGCATTCAGTTATTACCACTGTTACAAGTAATCTGAAATATTCTTGATAAAATATTTTTAGCATCAACACCAGCATATTAAAACCAGTTGAAGGTCACAAGGATGAAACAAAGAAAAGTTCACACACAGGAAAATAACAAATTCATTCCTATAGCTACACAGAAGTGTTGTGAAAACTCCCTACTGAAATCAGTTCAAGATTTTTTTATAGTTATTAACTTAATGTATTAAGTGTGCATGAAAAAAATGATACAACACATCCATCCATTCTTGGATTACATTCTTGGATTGCATTTATTCATCCCCACAGGCACACCTGGACTACTAAAAAGGGTGAGTTTTCTTTTGTTAAAAGACAGAAACACTGCATACATAGTTTTAATCAATTTTATGTCTTCCCAGCCTCCTTGAAGAAATATTTAACTTGCTTAATTAGACAAGATGACACTTTTTATTATACTTGTATTTGCACTTAAAAAAATTTAATTTGCATAGCAAACTTTTTATTTTCTAGGTCAATTCATGTGCCACTAAGTGACAATTCAGGACTACAAACTAAAGTATTATGAAATTTATTCTCTGAAGTGTAAATATTTCATGCTAGTATTTTTAAGCAGTGAACCACTGAAAATCTTCATTGTGTTGGTGTACCAACTTTAATTACTTATAGCATTTTCCTCTATATTAATCTACATTAATCTCAGAAAAAAAAAAAATGCTAAAGAATCCTTTACATCCCTTACAACAGGAAACTGTTACATTCTTATTATTTCCATATTACCTAGTCTTGAAGTGGAAGAAATTAAACTTAACCATGACGTTATACAATGTACATCTGACCCACAATCACACTCTTAAGAACTAAACAGATTGCACAGAATTCTAAAAGAACAATGATATTTGCAAACAAACAAACAAAAAAAAAGTATCAGGAACGGCAACACACAAGGTAACAGGGGCCACGTGCTTTCAAGGGCAGAAGATGCATTTCTATGCAAAACAGAGCAGACAAACAGGACATCCCTTAAAAAGTACACTGACTTACACACAAAAATACACATTGCTAAATCTGAAATTACTTACACACTAATTATATTTCAATTAATCTTCTGAAGCCTGTGAAATGATTCATGTTTACAACATCTGACCACCTAATCTCAGGTGCTTTGTCAAAAGAGAAAGGCTTTTTTAATCTCCCCCTAAGAACAACACGGATAAAAGCTGAAGGATATAGACTCAAACTTGAGCAATAAAACCTATGATTCAGCATTGTAACAAAAAGCCAAGGTAAGGCATGATTTGATTTGGAACTAAGCTTTGGGTTGCTACAGCAACTTCATTACTTTAGAAGATATTAGAAATATTTCCATTCTTCCTCCCTCATAATCTGTTTAAATGCTTTGGAAATCATTCAAATACTTATTTTCTTTGGTAAGAATTAATCATCAATTTGAAGGCTAAGTCTACAAAGACCAAGAAGCAATCAGGATTTTTCATAAACCTGGATTGTAACTACTGAGACAAAGGTAGGAACATCTGACATTCACTGCCCTAATTATTGAAGATAATAGCACTCAACTTTCAGACAGGTATTCCAGTCACAAAGCAAACGTTGCAAAACACGTCATTAAGCAAACAGTGCACGTTTAGAGGTTCAGGGTGGAAAACTCAAAAGGGTTAGCAAGACATCAGTACAAAATCCTCAGATTACCTCAGGCATTTAGCACACGGCACACAGGAAAAAATACAGTTTCAAATGAAACATTACAGGTTTGGTTGTTTTTTTGGGAATTTTTTTTTTTTTTGCAAGGATCGAGCATTGATACATACCTAAGACAGCACCTTTTCATAACACTGTTTGCAGACCCATCAGCTCCAGTCAGCCATTAAGAGTTCTCATAATTAAGCCTGAAGCATTCATAAGCATTCAGAAGTGAAGCACAGACATTAAAAAGCACCATGCTTGCACTCTTCCTATTAGCTGGGAAAAAATTCATTAATGCCTTCCCTCCTCTCTTTCTGCCCAGGGAAAGAAAGCAAGGGGAGGGAAGATTAGAGCAGAACACCGCCTACATTGCCATCATTTCCTCCCAACAGGTCAGCCACACAGAGGAAAAGGACCAAAACTCCATAGTGCCTTCAGTGCTTCAGGCTGGCTTATATGTAACTGTCATTAATGTAAAAAATTCATGTAAATTTATTTACACGTGGCCCTACCATGACCACATCCACTCAGTGCCATTGTTCTCTCATGTCTTTTGCGATAAGGGCAATAAATTTAAATCAAGCTATATCAAGAAACCATAATTATGATATTATATCCCAGGCAATTCCTAAAACCAGAAGACAGGTGTTTAAATGATGCATCATTTGAATTAGCTCTCAGCATTTGTCCCTGGCCACACAACTTCTATGTGGAGATCACAGCAGCTTTGCAGAGTTAAGTTTACAGACAACCACCTTCTGGGTTTCCTCCCATCTAGAACAAGTTAATCAGCTTATTCTGTAAAGCCAAGTTAAATATATTCTTTCAGGAAAACATCCCTACTCTGATTAATTACTTCAAGCAAAGCATAGCTATTGCACGTGAGTTTAATGGAAATTCTTGTAAAATTGGAGCACTTTACAGATGGGGAGATTAAATCTGTAAGTTTCTGCTCAGATGTATGAATTAAAAATCTCTGCACTTTGGTGAGACATGAAATATTTTAAAAAGTATTAACATCTTCCTTGGCTCCTACTTCAATTAAATTATCAGGTATTATTACATATTATTTTAAAACTGCCTTCAAAATACAAAATTACTTCTGGTCTAAGTCCTTCAGTATGTTTAAAACTTTCCTGTTACAAATTTCCATACAAACCAATCAGAAAACTCACTGTTAGTGCTCTTGGTAACTAAATTTTGTCTCAATAACATACTGTGTTAAAACAATTACCTAATGTGTAATGTAGGTCACATTGTTTCGATTAGATTTGCCTTAAAGCTCTTCCTAATAAATCTAGTTGCAAGAGATGTGCTTGCCTTATTTCCTCTAAAAAGTTGTTAATTTAAAATTAAATATTAGGCAAGCCACAAGCCTTTGAGAAACTCAACACGTTGCCTGCCACTTAAAGCATATGTATTTTATGAGTTTTGTTGTAAATACACAGAGTAGCCTTTGTCAAAATACCATCAGTGACAAATGTGTGACTGAAATTCCTCCTGCATTTGGGAGCAGAAGGGGGGTGTCATTTACCACCAAGTTGTTGTTGTGACTTCACTCTCATTTGCTGAATGCAACACAAACAATAAAAAGCAAAACTACCATACTTGTGTTACTAAGGGATAAAATTTTCAAAATAAGATAAAAATCTGTGAAACTGCAAGCCTTGTTTCCTTTCCTGTTCACCAAATATACGTGTGAGAAATTAAACCTTCACCTAAGCATATATTTTCCTCATCACCACAGGATCAAAAACTTCAAAAGTTTGGAAGTAATCCAATTACTCCTTACTTACCCTAAAAATGAGATATGAAAATACATGCAAAGAAGTGGTTCTAGGAGTAAATGCTATACAAGTACCTCCATTAAAATATACCAAGAGGTGAGATCTAGCAAATAAGTGACAATCTATCCTAACTCAACATTTGTTTTCGATTAATTTACATTTAATTGCAGGTGCTCACAAAGATAACATTGATCTCTGCTCACTGCAGAATATTTTAATCTGGAATCATAGTATCAGTCACTTAGGCAGTAAGTTACTTTGCTTTGAAATGATATTTACATAATGGTACACCAGCAAACAGGTCCCAGACAGCTCTTCCTAGAGGTGCTTTGGACCAGAAACAAGCAACATCAGGAAGAAGCTGCTGCCTCTCAGCTGAGCTGACAAACTTTCACTCTTCCACTTTATACAAATAGCAGTAATTACTCACTTAACCTGACACCAGTTCCCACATTGCTCATTCCCACAGACTACATGGGGCACAAGGGCATTAATGTTTCCCTGCAGTGCTCCATGTGTTTGCCGAAACCCCAGTGTCCCTCCCGTCCTTCCAACAGCAGCCAAAAATGCCTTTTCCACACTGAGCTGCCAGTAAAATCAATGCTTACAAACCCTGGATGAAAAGGGGTTTTGCCTGTAGGGATGTTTAAAACACAGTACTTCGCAGTTGATTTGATTAGACTGTTCTATCCAATTATTTTGGATATTTAACCAACCACTTCTCAGATTCCCCCAATTTTCTCTAACACCACTTCACCATGTTGGTGACTCACTCTTTTTCTCTTCCATCTTCCAAGACTCCTACTGCATCCCGTCCTTAACACCTTCTGAATTTAGGAACTGTCTGTAGCATCAAAACTTGTGCTCATACCCAGGCATCTGCAAACCATAGAAGTCTAGGATATTCTGGCCATTCTTAGTGGAACTATTAATTCTCAACCTGTTTCAAGTTTTATTTTGGCTTTGAGGAAACACTGTTTCATATCTTCACCACCCATCAAAAATCAGAACTGTCTCATTACCAAGAAGTACACAACTCTTTACATGTCAGTTTTAAATTCTAAAAGGGAGTAGTTGATGAATATACTAAAAAAAAAATGAAACTCCATGAAATAAGACCACCTCTTTTCCCATAGCATTCAGATTAAAAAAGCTAAAGATCACAACCTTACTTCATGGTTACTTTAGTACACCTGAACAGTTTTCTCACTTAAAAAACAGGGATGGAAGAGGAGATAGAATAGTCTTTAATGATGAAAAAGTAGTACTAAGTATAAAATGAGACAATTTTCAACCTTCCAAAGGATTACTATAATAGGCTAACAGATGGGAACATTAAACTATGGGATCTCTGTTACTGATGGCCTTTGAAGAGAACAGAACAAGATTGCACATAAGATGCCTGATGATTTGTGGACCTGTCTTTCAGCTCTGGTACACCTTCTAAAACGGAACAGACACAGGGTGTATCAATATGCTGAACAGCTTTTCTGCACAGAGAAACTCTGAAGCCTGTGAAGCTGTCTGAACAGTTTTCAATAGGTCTAAGCTTTTGGCATAGAAAACATAATTCCAATTAAAATCATAATGGCTCTGTAAGTATTTAAAAACACACAAAAAAATCCCTTCAATAGATTTTTTTAAACCAAGAAAACACATCCCCTCAAGCACAACATGTTTGGGACTATAAAGAAATTAGAGCTGGAATATCAGAAACTGTGAAACTACTACCCTCTAAGACTAGACTTCAGATACTACAAATTCTGATTTATTCCTATCTAACATCCTAAAATGTCAAAGCCATTCCCAGGTTACTTGTGCTCCAACAGATTAGTTTTGCCATTTAAGACAGAGAAAAGCACTGCAATTCTACTACAGAAGATTCAAAGTGTTTGTTCAGCCTAAAGACACACCGTAAACTTCACATCCTAAGTGATGTGTTATTATAGAAGACTTTTCCTTCTGCACTGCAGGCTAAAAACAGCATCATAATGATCTAGAAGACTACAGAAGATGTTCTCTAGGTTTTAATTCAAAATGTCAGAAGTACACTGCAGGCTTCACCAGACTTCTTTTTAAAAACTAATTGTCAAAAGCATGGAAACACCAGATCTCCCCAGATTCACTTTTACACCTCATCTTATTTTCAAATGCTTGAGCTCAAAAGATTTCTAAATATTTTTTTTTGACCAATTTATTTATCTAAAGTATGCTATTAATTCTGTAAGCATGCTGGAAAACATTTCAAAAGTACTTCAACAATCTTAACTGGGAATTGTACAAATGATGAACAAGTACCACACTGCAGGAACAGCTACTTGTAGTAAAATTTCCTCATGATGGCAGCACAAACCATTCTGATGAAGTGCTGAACGACAATGCACATTCCTACTCATACAAAAGTGAGACCTCAGCTGCTCTACAAATTGTGTTCACTATCTTTTTTCCCACCTCTTCATACTGCCATTTTTACAATACTATTTAGTCCTCAGATTTAGTCCCCAGAATTCCACAGGAGTATCATTCTACTTCACACATGCAATTTATGAAGAAAGTTAAGATAAGGTACTACCTTACAGAGTATTTTGACAAGGGATAGTTTTATGCAGCTTCCCCATACATTCCACTGGATTTTGTATCATTTGTATACTCTGCTTTGGAAAGATCTACACATCTGTGTGAAGCACTAAGTTAATGCTTCAAATCAAGATCTGTGTTCTTCTGAAGAATGATCTTCCATCAAATTCTGTTTACTTTTAGCATTTCTGCATTACGAAGAGGACAACACCATGACTTGCAAGATCCCATTGCCAGAAGGATTCTGAAAATCTGGCACTTTGTCTTACTGACCCTCCACAGTGTACAAATCACTAGGATTTATAGGCAGTTGTACAGTTGTCTAAGGAATGAAATTCATCCAGTTCAAAATCTACATAGATTTTAGCTTATGAACAAATTACAACAATAAAGCTTGTGTTGATTAAGAATAGGTTTGAGATTAAAAGGATCATCACCATGCTTGGAAAGACTTTGTTTAAAAGCTATTACTAGTGCAAATCCCTCTTTTCAGACTGTGCAGCAAGCATGGCTTTGCTGAGACTCCTACTTTCAAAATCTCTTTGCTTCCCACTTGAAAAGGTCAGCCAATGTCCCCCTCAGATCAGTCACTACAAGTTGTTCCTCAACCGAGTTCTATCAAAATAATCTGATTTTTTCAAACCATACAGTAGAGTGTAAAGGAACCCAGATCACTGAGAGAGCAGCTGATGAAGGGACAACATAAACAGTTAAGTTCAGCTGATCCAAGGGGACAGTAAGCTCCTGGAGGAGAAAAGACTGAGTAAGAATGAGTGATAGCCCCAATCTCCTGCTCAGTTACAAGTTTCATATCTTTCTACAGCCTTTAAAAGTGCACTAAGCCCTCACTTGTCTCTTAAAACACCTACACAGGCATTTGAAGATCTGAAATATATCTTGATTTATTTTATCTTCACATTACTGACTACTTCAGCTTAAATATACCTAAAAACCTTACCAATTTGCAGGTTTAGGCTCTCTCTGATTAATTTCCAACTGCTTAAAGGGAGCAATCTTGAGGCTCCATCAAAATGAAGATAAACAGCCACTCACCCTCCCTTCTAGATGTCAACAAACACTGAAAGAATAAAAGTCCATATGGAAAGGAAAAATGCAAAAATTGTGAGTCTGGGTTAGATAAAATGGAAGCTAGGAGAAACATAAATACAACTTGTTTCTAACCCATGAAATACAAGATAGATATCTATGTTCTGGCTTAGCATTCCTGGACAGAGCAAACACTGTTGTAACACCCAAAAGCAGCAGGGAAGGCTTTTTGGCTGTAGTTAAGCTTTTCCTATCTTCTTCCATGTCTTGGCAGTTTTATCTGCACTGTGGTAATAAGGGTGGATAACACTAATTTTCTCAAATCTGACTCAGATAACACTGATTGAAAAGACTGGCCATATCTTAATTTGAGGGTTTGTAATAAGAAGATTAAAAACAAACCAGCAGCATCTTTGGTTTTAAGCACTACACTCACTGAGCAGCAAACAAGCACCACATCAGAGAAAAAGTAGCTGTCATTATATCCCATCTCCCAAACATTTATGGTTTCTAAGAGAATTATCATTCCTCCAGAAACCTCCCATTTTCTTCTCCATATACCTTCACAGTACAGCTATTTTGGCCAAGACAGCAGCAGGGCTTTACTGCATTTTCTCTGCTTAACAGGATTTTTCAAATGAGCAGCAAAGCCTGGGAACAGCTGGAGCTTCAGAGGAGGATTGCCTCATTATCAGGAGCAAGCAGCAGAATAGATGAAGCAGAGCAAAAGGCCATGTTCTCCATCTGAAGGGACAGTTACTAGATTTAAAAATCACAGCCTAAAACCAAGACTCTGCGGCTGGTATGTACATCTGTGTGCATTATTATATAAAAACAACATCATAATAGGAGTCCTATATGAATTTACAGCCTTTTGTTCCTTTATGTAACTTTAGGTTAATTTGAGAAGCATGATGGCAGTTGAGTTATGTGAAAGAACTATCTAGATGCAATTAGAAACCACCACTTCTACCAGTTTCAGCAAGGCACTTCAAAAATATAATTAAATATTCATGGCCATATTGTGACATAAGAACCTACAACCAGCTTAAAAGAAGCAAGAGGAATTGCATAACAGCCTGTCAATTAAAAAAGAAAAAAAAATAATGAAAAGGTGTATTTAGCAAGACAAGCCTTCCCTCCCAAATTGTCTTTACTCATTGTTAGAAACTATCAGAAAACACTAATTTTTACACAGATGTAACATGTGATAAATACTGCATTAACATTTTTTTTTCAATTATCAGACGGAAGTTTTCATATGTAGGAGATAATTAGCTGAACAGAAATTTAAAGAAGAAAAAGTCTGACGTTTTAAAAAGCAAGAGAAATAGAACATTCAAAATTAGATCCAAAGCATGACCTAACAACTGAAAGTAGAGAGATACAGAGATAATGCATAATGAATGCCTGACAGTAAACTGATCAGTAAGCAGGAGGTACCCAGCACAAGTCACCACTGTAACATGGCAGTGAAAAAGACAAAATTCACTGCCAGGATACATCATGACAGGTATTTCCAGAAGAGACAAGGAAATATTTTAAGCAAACTTCAACTGTGTTTCAGCAAGTCTTGATCGAGAATAACATGCCACATTCTAGATGACCCACATTTAGAAACCATCCAATAGGTGCATGCAAAAAGGGCTTTGTGTACCTGGGGAAGAGACCAGGGCACATCAAGCACTGTCATTTGCAACAAGCCAGGGCTCATGGATTTTGTAAAACACAGCACGAGCAGGGAACACATGAGCTGAAGCAAAGCCAAGCTGGTGTCTGAGCCAGGGCAACTGAGATGGGACACTGTGACATCTGAGAGCCCAGGCACACATCCTGCAGGTGTGACTCCACTGCCACTGCTCAGCACGGGCAGGCACCAAGGAGAAATTTCTTCAGCCCTCTCTTCTCTGGGGTGGAGCACTGCTCTGCTTAAAAACAAACTACCAACCAGGAACACAAATATCAGAGAAGGGAAAGCTGCCTTCATCAAAAAACAGGAATGGCAGGAGACCAACAGATACCAGACTGCCACTAGTTAATGCAAGTCAAAACCTCTAGTTCCCTAAATTTATTTCTAACACAGTCTGGTACGTACAGGAAAAAGAAAAAAAAGCCCTCAAATAAACAAAAAAAACCCCGATGCAATTAATCAGTCCATGAGATAACAATGTGGTGAAAATCAAAAGACACAACTGAGTCAATACCTGCCTGCAGACATTAGAAACAAAAAGGCAATTCACCAGTATTTCATAACATTTATCATGCAAAGAATTTGTTGCTGTTTGTAAACATCAATAAATATTTTGGATTCTACTACCCCTCTAAAACCATGGAACTTCTCCAATTATGCAAACACCTACTTGTTTTAAACTTCAAAACTCCTGAATCAAGAATTCGCAATAGAAGTCTTTCATCTGTAACATATTAGAAGATAATCTGTTATGAGGTTACCCTCCTAAGCTACTATGCAGAGCAGATTTAACTCTTCTTTTCTTGTGTCCTTAAACTGCCCTGGTTCCAGCAACAGTACTGGAATCTCCTCCTTACTCCCCCATCAACTAAATTAAAGACAAGGGCTTTTTTATCTTGCTGGCCAAGCAGGAGCTCAATTATCATACAAAATTTCATTAGGAATATCACTTTCTTCTGATATGATCCTAAGTCCATAATGTCAGGAACCCCAGCCTGCTCTGGATTCACTAGATTGTCCCAGAAGTATAAATCCACTTTGTTGCTGTTCAACCTGTGCAGCCAGAATGTCCAACCTACTGAGACATGGATGTTAAAAGCTTCAAATGATCTAACCAAATCTAGAGAAAAGCAGATATTCCTGCTTCATCCATGAAAGGACAAACAGCAATACCCAAAATCTTGCCCCAAATTAATCGGAGGAACACTTTGGAGTGTAAGCCTCACCCTTTCCCAGTGAAGAATCTCAAGGACACAGAAAAGCCTGGACAAGAAGAGGTTCCAAGTAATCACACAATTCGATCCAATCTTTTGCAGAAAATAACATTTTAGATGATCCAGGATCATCCAAACTGAATCGTTAATACTTCCAGCGAGGGAAATTCCACCCCTCCTCTAATCAACCTATTCCAATACTTAACTGTTCCCAAAATGAAGAATCACCTTTCCTGCCTGATCAGGGAAGACAGTGAAGGCTTGGGAATGCTACACTTGGATGGAAGAGTGTAATGCTTTTACAGCCCCTTCAAACCCCAGAGAATGTAAAGCACAACCCCTGTCACACAGCTTTTCTTAGGTGTGCATTTCTCAAAAGGGTGGGGAAGCAAAGGGCATGGATTTGCTAAGCTCTTACTTATTCTAGAAATAAATATTATGTTAAATGAAACATTACCGTATTTTTAATCAATACACCATAAGTACTGGACTTAGCCATAGAACAGCTGACCAGAACAACCACACTGGAATATATCTGGCCAAGAGGCACTTGCTCATTATCAGTTCAGCAAAAAAAGTCACACAGAGCTGCATTAGTCAGGGAAATACACAATTCCAACACTCCGGGCCAGCCATGCCTTCAATCCAACAAAAAAAATTTTGGCAGGCAGCAAAGAGCTGCCATTTGGAAACAGAGGTGGTATTTGGCATCCTTACTCAGACCCCAGCGCCTGGAATCATGTAATGATTCTTGAGAAACTCGAGAATGCATGCTTTCATCTTATAAAGACGGTCCTAATATTCACATTTTAAAAGGAAAAAAAAGCAAATATGTGGGTATAAATAAGGAGTAAGAGGCAAGTAAATCTAGAAAATGTTAAGCAATTCTAAAGAAGTATAGATTCCAGACATTCTGCTGCACTCCACAGATAAATTCTAATCAGTTGCACAATTATGCTGTTTTTTCATTTTACTCAGAAGTTGCTCCTAACTCCTAAACCCTAACAATTTCCCTTATATGTTCTTTTCCCTTCCCCTTGCAACAAAAACAAATCAGAATTTGACCCTGTAGTGACAGTAGCTCAAAATGAATTCAAATAAAGCAAAACCAAGTACAATTCTTTGGCTTTACTATTTCTCAGCTGCCCCATTTGCCCCTCATTTCTATACACCCTTTTAAAACTAAACAAGCCATATAAACTACTGGCATAAGCAGCACAAAAAACAAGCTCCAATCAAGTAAATTCCACAAAGAAGAAAAGGCAATTTGGTGATTTTCTCATAAAGCTGTGGTAGTCCCTCACCATGAAGATCGAAGTAACACACATGGAAAAGTAATCATCTGAGCCAAGCACAGCAAAGTCTAAAAGAATTAGAGCAAGACAATCACAGATGCCTGCACTGACATTTTTAAGTTGACTGTAGTTTTGCTGTAGTATCACTGAGAAATGGAGTTCTTCAGTAGCAGTGGTTTGAAAAACAAAAAGTTTCCTTAAAAACAAATATTTACTGACAAATTAGCTCATACACTGAAAATCAAAATAAACAATGAAGATTTGAACAAACATCTCTCTTACAGAGCTTTCTACCATTCTTTGAAAAAAATCCAATGCAACAAGCACTCCTCTTCTGGGTTTGCCAAATTTATGAAGTTTCATAGTTATGTTATTTAAGCAAACTGTGCCAGAATAGATAAGCACTTCATGCACAGAGTACTCATAAGATGCTAAAACAAGATGCTAAAATTCAGGTTTGCCTTTAAGGGTCCTTTACCATATACAGCCACTCTCCACAGCGTAGAGCTAAAAAGGAAACCAATGCAGAAGTCAACCAAAAGCCAAGATTAATAAACCCTCTACATTTACTAAGACAGTTTTAAACAACACTGGACTAGAGGCTATGCAGAGCTGCCATTTGGAGGGTGAAGCAATGCTGACAGAAACCTCATGACATCCAAGAAAGACAAATTCAGGCTCGTGGGATGGAATAAGCCCAGGCAGCAAAGGCTGGAGACCAAGTGGCTACAAAAGAAGCTTTTCACAAAGGGCTCCTATCAGGCTTTGTGAAGGAGTTGAACACTATTTATTTATTTATGACATTATTTTCCTTCTATGTCTTGACCTCTTCACTATGTCAGAGCGGGGAAATGCAAAAAACAAACAGCAAAAGAATCTATACCAAGAGAGTATTACACACCTTCAAGTCTCCTAGAACAAGCAATTCCAAGAAATCAGGGTCAGGAACAGATAGTCCTTGTCTCAAAACCAAGAACTAGCATATCACAATGAGCTGGTTCACTAATAAGGAGTGACGGGCTCCTGCAGAAAAGTACAGGCTGACAAAAAGAATTATGGAGGCCTCAACATACTTTGCCAACTGCAAGTTCCTTGTCCCCACCACCTGGAAACAGACCTGACAAAAATCACTTTCAACAAAATTCAGAAAGGCCCTCCTCACACACCTTTGTTCCTCTGGGTGCGCTCTCCAGAAGGCTAGAACACTTCAATTATTTTCATGAAGCTGAATTTTCCCACTCTGAATAAAGATGAAGCTTTAATAAAGATAGAAATGGAAAATTATACTATTGATGCTCATTGTCTATCTCTGAGAGGTATAAACACCCAGATATTTGAAATAAGAAGTACAGCTTTATTTCTATTTTAAAAATATATGACATTCCTATAAAACAGGCTTTGATATGAATGTTTTCAAATTATATTTTATTCCATTGTTTCTGTTTTCTCACTGTCTCGAGAATACTTACAAACGTAGATATAACCATACACCATTGTATTCTACAGATGCGTCAAGAAATTTTCTTGGCTTAAATCTGCCTTCTTTAAAGCATCCATTTGAACATAAAATTTTATACTCTTCCTGCCTGCCAATTCAGAGGAGAGATTTTGTCTAAATCTGACCAACTTGTTTCATTCTGCAATTTCATTAAATTCTTTCTTAACTATTTTTATAATTCTGAAAATTGAATCCCCTCATCAAAACAGAGACAGCTAAAATAATTGCCATCTTGCATTAATTGCAATCTGGTATTTCCAGTGAAGAAAAAATGCAGAAAATGAAATGTGCGACAAGCCCATTTTAAAGAAAATGCCTCATTCCTACAATTATTTTTTTCTTTTTACATTAAACAATATTCTGTTATTTAGAAATTCTCATAACTGATACACTGGAGCTTAATTTTGGAATTATTTCTCACTGATTACATGCCATAATCACCACTACATTCTACCAATATCATTTCTTTTTGTAGATAAAAAGTTACTGTTCCCAACTCTCCCTCACCCAAAAGCACAGATATCGTCACATTTTATCTAATAAAACTCTTAGGGCTTAAGAAATATTCTAGGAAAATTTGTTACAAAATAAAACAACAAAACAAAACACTAAATCCCAACTCACAATTCCTATGCTCTTCATTGAATTTCGTTATGAAATAGACACAGGACAACATTCAAATTCACCATCCCAAGTTAAAAATATGAGTTTGTTTTGCCATCTGTGGAAACTATTTTGCAGGTAGTCAATACCACAAAGATCAATAAACCCTATAATGGATTTCCTCCCCAAACCTTTGCAAAATAACTCCATATTAGCATAAAAAGCAGACAGCAGAAGACTGCAGATTAGCTGCAGTTTTCAACACAACTACATAAACACCTGAAGAACAATAAACAATTTATCCTGTTTATTCAAATGAATCGCTTCAATTAGCTCACCAGGAACTATATATGGGCAGGTTATCCTGCTTTCTGGGATACACAGAAGTGTGCCTCCTGTAATTTGATTTAATCCACAAATGCTTCAAGGACGCTGTCCAGCAGCAGAGTCCCACTCCCTACACTGTCAATAAATGTCTCCTGCAGCAGTGTGAGGAAGCCATGCCATCCTGCAGGAGAGGCTCCCATTGCATTCATCTCTGCAATTTAGCTGGCCCTTCCTGAAGCTGTTAAGCAACACATTTTGTGAAATGTCACACCAAGTGCATTCCATGAGCTGGAATGTACCCCGGTGTCCCAGCAAAAAGCACATCCTCCCACCACAGCTGTAAGATTTGAATGCTTCTTTGTATTTCTCCTTAAAAATAGCAAGTTTTTTACAGTAGTAACTCTCCATGTACCAAAACAATAGCTTGGTATTTTCCAAAGTTCTTGAAAAGGAAATGTCTGCCCATCTCAAAAAGTAGCAAAATAAAGTGCCTCATCCCCAGAAAATTCCACAAACCTCAAGAACATGTCAGAACATATCAGTGATCTATCCTGAGTGTCTGCATATCCTTATATTCCGTTTCCATAAATAGTACATTAAAGCCTAAACTACGTCAAAAGAATTCATATCTGTATTCCAAATTTCACAAGCCATTCATTGTCTATAAGCGTTGGTCAAGTCCTCATTTTTCCAAACAAAAGTTTAATGCTCTTCCAATAAAATTTTTAACAAGGGCATTGTTTAGCAAATTGCTACTTTTTTCCTATCTCTGTCAAAGGATTTTGGGCATAGTAACTTCATTTTAAAGCTCATATGAAATCCAAGGTAAGCTTTCATAGGTAAAAGACTTAATTTTAATTATCCATTGTTTCTATTTAACTGGAGCTATTTCAGTTCTGCTCAGGGAAGTGACAGGCATAAAAAGCAAAGGCTAGGTAAGAGGGATCTAAGAAGACTAATGCAATAAAAAGTAAAATAAAATTACTGCAGATAGGAAGCGTATAAACCAAACTTCAAGGACAAGTGCCAATCTCAAGAAATGTCTGCTCTCTAGGGAAGTGAGAATCTCTAAGATGTGCTCTACTTAATTCTCATCTGCCAGGCAATTCCACTGAATTTTCTACAACGCTATAAAGTCCAGTAGAGATGCCACTGCTACTGGAAGGAACACTCCCACCTCCTGCCTTCCCAGTGCTTCCTCTGCACTGCTACTGGTGCCTGTGCAGCCCTGCAGCAAAGCAAAGGGCAAGGTAATTCAGCTGAAATCAGCCTCCCGTGGGATGTGCTTCCAGCTAGAGCGAAGAAGTGAGCTGGAGCATCAGGCTGCCAAACCAGTGTTCCAGGACTGGTCAGGAAAGGGCTGCAAAGGGAAGATACCGTGGAAATTTCGGCATCCCCTTCATTGACAGCTCACTCTTGGATCAATTTAAGCCCCACTGAAATTTATTAGCCCACCAATTTGTGGTGTGCTCATCTGCAGCCATCAGGAAAGGACTTTACACCTTTCCCTTCTGATGAAATGGAAGTTGTTGAATTAATTTGCCTCTAACTCAGCCATGCAGTAATCCAAAGCTCACTGAAATCAGCAAGCTTCAGATTAGACCTTTAATGACCTAGAGTGGTGAAAGGACACAATTTAATTTCCTTGTCCTTTGTTTCCCAGAAATGCTCACAAACAGGCACATGTTAATTCCTCTGCCTCTTCCACTCCCACACAGCAGCTGTGAGTAGCCCTCTGTCTGGTGGCAAAAGCCACTTCACCCAAGCACACAACACCCTCCTAAGCAAAACAGCAACCCAAGAAAGAAACTGCACATCCTAGGAAGCAACAACACACCTTGCAGGGCACCGTTTAAAGCCTCTCAGAACATACAAGGCTTTGATGGAGTGAGGGGACTTGAGAAATGGTACCAAACAGAAGACAAAAGTACAGAACTACCAAAGGTCTCTTGTTTTTTAAAAAAAAAAAAAAAAAAAAAGTCTTTCTCCCCACACAGTTTATAACCTAAAAAAATGAACATCTACTGAAATGAAGGGGAAAAATGAATACTTTTTCTTAATAACATAACCTTCAAAACAGGTACTGTAGTACCCTTAATGATTTATTCATGGATTTTCTGACTTACACAACTCCAGCTCTTTGTCTTTCACTTAGATACTCCTGCTGACAGTATTTTGTTAGCTGTTAGGAGTCTGAAAGCTCACAACAGCTATTGTCACAAATGAGAAACAAAACTGGGTCTTTGTTGAACAGCTTAATTATATGCAAGGAGAAAACATTTGAGGGCCAAACTGAACACAGAAAAATAGCAAGATACCCGAGTCTGTGTTCAGGCTCTATTTAAAATCAAAATTTTGTTTAACCCCACAGTCTCTAGACTAAATAAGAAAAACCCATGAAACGTTACACCACAAAAGCAACTACCCATTCTGAAATAATAAAATGCATTTCAAGAAAGACAGCATTACTGTTTTCTTTTATAAATACTTGTTATTCTATCAGTCCTAGACTAGTAGAAAGCTGAATATACTGCATAGCAAGGAGAGAGCTCTCCTCTCTGGACCCAAATCGGCAAGGACAGCAGGTAACATGTAGGTACTAATTTCAGGATCTTTACTGAAAGTATTTAAGAAAAGTTCTTTACCCAAGTAAGTGACTTTTCCAGCCCTGTTCCAAAAGACATCAACCAGGTACCAGCTGCACAATGAATTGGTAGAAAGCAGCTGCACATTAAGGCTCCACATAAGACATGTTCTTGCATTTCTAAGCATCAATTGCTGAGCTAGTCACTGCATTGCAGTACCCTGCATTTCACAGTGGAAAGGAAGGAGATTTGGGGGAACAAGTCACCTGATCTATTTTAGATGTCCAGATCCATGAGGTAGCCCTGGAAATGACATTCTGCTGCCTGAACATGAACCCAAAAGTGACTCTCTCAGGTGTCATCCCTATGTTGCCTACAGCTAGACAAGATCTAGTATGATCTGCACAGGATTTCTAGCTGATGGCTGCAAAGAAGAGCCATGGGTGAGCACCACACTTGACAGCTGGGCAATCATAAAATAACTGAGTCCCCACAAGACTAAGGGTGGTTTGACGATGGCACAGATTTTAGAACACTTTGTTTGGCACATTTATCCTTTTGGCAGCTGACATCACACGGTCACATCAGGACACAAGGCTCCCAGACACCCTGAGCACCATCCCTTTTTCCTCTCTTATGGGGTAAGAAAACCTGCAATTCTACTAAAAACTTGATTTCAGCATTCTTAGTAAAGACGATTCTAGAAAATAACCCACACAAAAACATCTTTAGACACAATACTAGCAAATAAAATAGCACAAGGAACAACAGATGCTAAAAGGCAGAACCAAAACAACACTTCCACTGAAGGAACAGTCAACAATGTAAAAGCACACTTACAACTAAACCCACTTAATTCTTTCTGAATTCTTTGCTTCTTTTTGTTAAATAAACTACAGGGCAATTAAAAAACATTTAATTTATTTGCACCTGTATTTATGAATGCTACTGTAAAAATGTTTCTAAATGCAAAACATTTCAATGGACAGGAAAGAAAATAATTTTGGAATTACTTGTATAGACTTACTTTTTTAAATATAACTGTACCATATGGCTTTATATACAACTTCACACATATACTTGTATTTATATATATATTATATATTTTTATATAAAGCATTCTGCCAGTACTTCTGTTCATTCTAAGACCATAATCTTATAAAAAAGATTTATAAGCTAAAATATTAACTACCAAAGTAATTTATTAAATGAATAGCTATTGTTCTTCAGCCAAGAGCAGTATACTGCTGAATACCCTCAAGTCACACAGTACTGAGATACTCATAGCAACTTTTACTAAATACCTGGAAATTTCTCTCTCATAAAACCTGCATATATAATACCAAAAATACCAAAAATTAAAATTAAATATATATTAAAAACGTTGTTCAGCAAGTGCTATCACAGCATTTTTTGCAAACACAATTGTGCCAGGAAAGAAGTTTGCAGAAACAGGAATACAGAGATACTGAAAAGACTAATTTTTAGATTGGAGCCTTCAGGATCAGATTACATTAGGAATATCCAAGAACATAAAGGAAGTGAACACCCTTAGAACCAATCTGTGCCAAAACTGAAAGCACTTTTAAACAGCTGAATTGGTATCACAAGAAAGTCTAGCCAAGGAGCCTTTATCCATTTTCTAAGGCAAGACTGCAGTTTGTCCTGCATCAGCAGGGAGTACGGGAGTCATGTGCAGCAGGACTCCAATTTGGAAATTATTTTAAAAAGGAAGGCATTGCACATTGTGTAACTTCCAAATGCACATGGGGAGAGTACACTGAATTATAATTTGGCCATTTGATTCTCACTATAACAAAGTCGTCCAGCATACATCAGTTAATTCAAATTTTAAAGGTTGGGGGGAAAAAAAACCAGCAAAAAAAAAGTCCCCAACTCACAACATTCAGTCATCACACTGAAGGAAAAGATGACTAAATGTAACCAGTTTGGAATGACATTGTTTAAAATACTGTTAATCAAAAAATTTGTGTGAGAAGCAGACAAGGAATCTGAAGGTGGTGAAACAGGGTATAAGCTAACCAGAGACAGAACAAGGGGGAAAAAAAACACCCAATAAACAAATACAGAGTAACAAATGCTCTACCTGATAAATAAATCTAATCCTGGATATCTCTAACTTCCACTTTATTTTTCAAGCAAAGAGATGCATATAAACATAAGAATCAAAGAATGAAAACTGCCCAAAGCTTAGGTGAAAATAGCAAAATATTTCTTCTAAAACAGTTCCCCTTTTTGACCTTTCTGTCCCTTTTTCCACTTCCACAACTATACTGACAACCACAGCCCTTGCTATAATTTCTACACAGGCTAAAAGTTTAACTCTTTATGAAAATATCTGGCTATGTCGAAGTACAGTATTTTCTATACAGCCAGGAATTATGTTTCTTTAATCAAAGTACTCTGTTTTAAAATGCAGAACTCTGACAGCCCAGCTTTCCCAGTTTTAATACATTCCCTAGAATACTTCAGAAAAAATTAAACTGCAGGATAGGAGAAATGCATGTCAGGAATGTTACAGCATGTAAAAATGAATCTGTGACAAGACTGAGGTTCATGAGATTGTAACTACATTAATTTTCAAGACATTTAGATTTTCCTTAAACTTATTTGAGTGACCCATTATTTAACATTCCTCATTTTCCATCCATTACAATTTCACTTATGAATACTTCTCACAACTGTCAGCACACTCAGCTTACTTGAAAGGCTATTGTTAAAAGCTCATATAAAAGGAAACAATAAAGACAGATACTGTGAATTTACCTCAGAGAACAGAAAGTTTCTGGAAAAAGTAAAGGCATGAGATTTAAAACTGACAGAATAAAGTCTTTTATTAATTATCAACCAGTAAATTTTCTAAGCAGGCTAACTTAACAGTGTCCAAGTACCATTTATCCTTCAACATTACCTTCTATTTCACATACAATTTTTGCCTCCTATCTTTCCACATATTTGCTAATACTCACTATTTATGGGTACTTTGGTAGAAAACCCATCAGTAAGGATGATTCTGGCAAGGAATACGCAAGGAGGACTCACTGGAGGTGAGGGTCATGGGATCTCAAAAGTGGAGTTCCATTTTCAGGACCTCGGCAAGATGCGAGGCTCTCAAACTGGCAGCTTGAACTTCTAGTTAAACAGGAGCACGTCAGTCATTTTAGGAGAGCAGTGGGCACATCCACAGCTGCAGAATTAACAGGAAAAAATGACATACACCACCCTACTCCTTTACACCACTACATTTCCTGGGTCTTTCACCCTATGTGCAGTTTCAGCCAACGCTGTTCTGACTTCCTGGTGCTTTTTCTGTCCTTGCTGGAGCCTCAGCTCCCTTGTCCTGAGGTGCTGCTCCATGCTGGCCCCCGAGGTCCAGCCCTCCCCAGCACAAACCACGCCACTGTTTACACATTCCTACATTTCTTCTGCGTGGCTGGTGAACACAGGACCTCCACCACTTCTTCAGCTGATTACAGCTCAGATAACTGAATGGAACTCATGAGGCACGCATAATGAGAGTTAATTACGTTCACATGGTGCAACTGAATTTATGGTCACACACAACCTCAGCTACTCTGGCAATTACACAGACCTAGCAAACCCTCATGCTCGAGGCAACGAGTACACTACACTGACTTCAGGACAAACACACCTGAGTGCACCAACCCAAACCACAGCAGGATGGTTTACCTAAATCTTCCACCCAAAATTAAATGCATGTATACCTACAAAGCTTTGGGCTAGAATTTAACAACCTAAGAAACATATATGGTTATTAGATTGTTCAGAAATAAACAGCAACAACTATTTTCTTACTTTGGGTAGTTTAGGTATATAAATTTGATCTTTTTAAGTACTGACAGAAGACCAGCTCTAGTAAGATTTGAAAGTAATTTCATCATGTACCTTAAAAACAAAAGGCCTCAAAAAATGCCTCAAAATGGATGACAAGTTTGAAAATTAACTGCTGAAGAAATTTCATTTTCTGAAAAGGCAATCTTCAAGGTCACCAGCTGAATCACCACTAAATAACCTTTACATTCATTAACCAAGTCATCATCTGTTATATTTCAAGATTCTCCCTCTCATAAAAACCATGAGTGAAACAGGCAGTAAATGCATCTGCCCACACCTATAACAGTACATATAACCAGCACAGAGATAGTACAGACACCTGATTTCATACCAATTATTAGAAGAGATGCAGAGATGAAATAGAAAACAACCAAATACATGTGCTGATCAACTCCTATTTGTTTTAATAACTTCATTATTCTCCTATTTATTAAATAGCTGTAAGAGAGACTTTATAAACAAGCAAAGCTTTGATGTGTGGTGCTATTGTTCTGGTTTTGTTCTAGTACTTTATGCACAGAAATTGCAAACCATTCATATATTTAAGGAATATATGTAAAGATACCTTGGTTCCAGTCAAACAGATATTCTCTCCAGCTTAACTAAGTGTTCTCCCCCTTTCTTTGTCTTTTTTAAATTCCTGGAATGTCACACACACAGGATTTTATAAAAGCACGATGCCTATGTTGAGGTACTGTATTCTCTACCCCAAACAACTTTGTCTGCAATAGAATGGCAGCACGTGACACATTGAAAAGCACTGCAAGTATGCACATGTGCATCCTGGCCAAATGAACATTCCCAGGATTTGGACCTGGCTTTAAATCACCATGCAGACATGCTCTAGTTATATCCTGTAATGATACACTGTTTTGACAGCTACTGTATTTCTTCCACACCAAATAATTCAGCAATCACAGAAGTGAAGTGGGATTTAATGTTTCCTTGTTTGCTGACCAGTATAGAACTGAGTAATCTCCTAAGCATCCTGAGAAAAGCTCATGTCCAAACATTACATAAATACAGGTGCTCACATTCTGTACACATCCCTCCACTAGCTCTTTCCCTCTCCTGTTCTGAACTGCAAAAGGCAAGTATTTCTTGGGCAGCACATAAACATGACCTTCACTGTTGTAATGGTTCAAAAACAAAGCATTTATGGCTGAAAATATTTCAAAAAAGTATTTTTATTCTAGTGTATAAATAGAAAAAAATTATTAAAAATATCCAGCCTATTCAATAACCAATCATCTTAACAGAAGATACTATTTTCCAGAGCCATTCTGAAGGCACCAGAAGTTATAAAGAAGTTGAAAACTGCCATTTACATCACATGTATGAACAAAAGCAATTGTTGTTGTGCCTGAATAAGGCTGACTACAAACACTTCACACTACAACAGGCCCTTTATCATAGAATCCAAGAACTTTAACAATTTCAAGCAACAATGAGGTTTTACTGGAACTTGCCTGGAATCTACTCCTTGATTTGCTGTAGCTCTCCACTAGAATATTCCCTATACTAGCAGCATCTCTGTAAAACCTTCCCATCCGAAGCATGTCCTCTGACAAGACATTTAATGTTTATTTTCTACAAATCCAGTAAGATTTTTACCTCATTTTAAGTTCAGTTCTGTGCTGATGCAAATGTTAAGTTCTGTCATTTCCACACATGCATGTGTGGGAAGAGGGAGGGTATGTTTGTTTTTAAATACAGCTAGCATAACTTGTCATACTTCCCAGACTCCAGATGATAAGAGAAAGGTTTTTAAAAGTTGTTTTATTGACAGTATGTGTGGGTTTCATGTCATGTATGTATCTGTAGGCAAGCACATTTGTTGCACAGGGGTCTACCTTTGGATTTCTACCAGTTTCCCCTGCAGTTCAGCACCAATTTATAGCAGAATTTATAGAGGAAAACAACAAAGATTCCAGGAGCAATCCATGCCAAGCCCCAATTAAGACTTTCAAAACAATAATTACTTGGTGTCAATTATGCCAGCACTTCTTATATGAGCACGCTTTAAGAATCCAAGCAGGGCTAGCCAAAGACTGCAAACACTTTATTAGCCTTTATTCATTCAACAGAATCTCTCTAAAAGCATCTATAAACCAAAATCTCCAGCAGCTGTCTACATTTTTTATTGTAAAACCCTCAGCAGTGTGAAAAGAATAGGCCTTTAGTTTGGAACTTGTTATTTTTGCATTTCTATACAGAAACATAGTAAAAAGACTTAAAAAGAGACATACGTTAAAGATTTTTAATGGCCATCCTAGTCTTAGTAAACTCTTTTTAATGACTGAAACACTATTGCTGAAGAGTAAATAATAGGACTTACTAACACATGCACCTTCTCACTGCAAAAATAGTCAAAATCTGTAACAGACTCAAAATTAAGTTGTTAAAGAAGTCTCAGGAGCACTACAGAACCCAGCTGGTTGGAGTTTTTAAAATGCAATATTAAGGTTATCCTTTCTGTCAGCACATATTTAGTTTGCCACCTCCTCTTTCAAAGCCCATGCATTACAAGAAGGCTTTCACAAACTTTTTTTAAGCCAATAAAGAAAATTTTTTAAAGGAGAAAAAAAACCCAAAACAAATAAAACCAAACCAAGCAATGGAGTAATCCAATTATTAGCAAGCAAGCCACAAAAACAGGCACATAATATACAAAAGCACATAAATTTCAGGAACAACAGACAGAACAATTTCTAAAAAAACCCCATAAAAAACTACATCAGCAAAATAATTCCTGGTTTTCACAATGAACCATGCCAAATCTAAGTGGATAGCATTATTACAATTATTACAAGTTATTTAACTGATGTTTAGAAATTACTGGTGCCAACATACCCCTCCACATGAAGTACTCAGAAAGCTTCAGACATCCTCTAAATAATCATGCAGAGATGCTGCAGAACCAAATGATAGAAGTACAGCTGTCTGTTTTCCTGAGGCAGACCACACCACTCACTAACTTTTAAAGGCACAATTTCAGTACAAATTTGATTTATGAACTAGAGAAAAAAAAATCAAGTGACTGAAGTAAATAAAGCTAAAGGTCTTTCCCTAACTTCGGCTTTTATGGACAGAGATCAGATATTATCTTTAAATTTAATAATGCACAGGTTGTTTATTAAAATAAAAAGGTGTTTTTTTAATTTAAATGTGTATGGTGGAGAAAAAAAAAATTTAAAAATCACATTAGAAGTATCCAGTCAACTTTTGCTGCGCACAGAAATTTTGTGTCAACTTTCCAAATCCCTCAGTGCTTTTTTTCTAGTATTTGCTGTCTCCATCCCAAGTTTGGCCCACCAGCCTGAGAGCATTGGTGGGGGCTTGCAAAGCTTAAATCCCCTTATTTTATAAAAACAAACAAAACCCTACCACAATTATGCTCTGCCTTCAGTGAGATCGGAAAGCCCCTGAAGATCAGCTGAGCTGGCAGAACAACCCCAAGCTGCCAGAAGAATTCATCTGGCTTAGATGCTCGTGCTTGCAGCCATATTTCCTGAGGAACGCTCCCAACCAGATGTATTTCAACTTGGACAAACCCCCCTGGCACGTGAGCAGAGCCCCCTTATCACAGGGGAGGTTTGGGATGGGGATAAGGGAGGGAAGGCAGCCTCTCCCCTCGAGGAGAGCACCAGGACACCTCGGTGCTGCTGGGATGGGCACTCCCAGGGAACAATCCCATGCACAAGAAGCAGCAACAGCCCCAGCTCTTCCAGGGCTTACTGAAAAAAGCAGTGGCTCATCCCACTGCAAACAGTGAGCAGCTCCAAATTAAATGGCAGCTGAAGCTTTTTTTTTTCTGCCATTTACAATAGTGCTGATCTTTGGTGATGAAATGCAAACTCTGTATAATGTTTGCATAATGATATCTTGCAATATTCAAAGTACTGGATGTTGCTGTGTTTACAGTATGCTGTCTCTGCTTGTACTGGCTTCATATTGCATATAAACAGAAGAGAAGGATAGACTCTTGTTATTATCACAATCTCCCACACAGAATCACATTATTTTAAGTTACTGGTCCTTAAAGGAAAAACAGATCGTTATTTTCTTCAACGAGCAACTTAATTCCTTGTAATCAATACTATGCAGATCATTTAAATAAACTTCACCAGACAAAACTCCAAATGTACCACAATTCTAATGAATTCTCAGGCTTTATGTAATTACAGAAATCATTCAAAAACCCCATGTTATCTAGGAAAACAAAGATCTAAACCTGTTCCTGGTTATGAAACCAAGGAGCTTAGAGAAAAGCTGCATCATTTCAACTGTCTTTCAAGACTAATTAACCCAAAGTGAGACATTTAAAAAGTAGATTTATTCCTTAACAGTCACAAAGTTGGCACAAAAAATGCCCTCTTGTGGCACAGCAGAACCCTGCAGAGCCTGCCCTCGAGTCTTCCAACTTAAACTTAGCTTTTAGAACAAGAATGTATGACTCAGGGCTTGTTTTGAAACTCAAATGAGATAAGGAAAGCAGGTAATAAAGTAAACTAAAACTGCAGGTATCATTCAGTTTGAATGAATGCTTGAACCCAGTTTCTCTGTCTCTTTAATTTATTTTTTTTTTAATGTAGCTCTAAGCAGCGAGTACATCTGGCCCTCCTATAAATCTGAGCATAATCCAATTCCTGGGGAAAGCTGCTCTCTGCTTGGAACAGAGCACTGTCACTTTAGCAGATTCTTGAAAGAGGAGATTTTGTGTCACTTGAAACCTCTTTATTAAGGAATACGTTGAAATTGTTTTTATGCATCTTTAACAATAGGCAGCCATTTCCAAGACTGCCTCACTCTCCCCCACCTCAGACCACTAATTCCCAGATGTATCAGTGATTGTGAGGGGAACAATTGACTGATTGACAGAACTACAATCAACAGATTTTCTTCTCATTGAGCAAAGCTAGCACAGTACACATTTTTCTGTTAACAGAAATGTGGCTGCGACAGCTTCAATTCCCTTACTAGGAAGCACCATCTTTCACACAGGTATTATTTTTGCTGCTTTTCTAGCTCTCAGCCTGCCAAAATTATCTTAGAAGCAGTGGATCATTTGCAAGTAAATAAAAAAATAAAAAGAAATTATTTAAACTGAAGTCAGCCCTTCACTGGCACTAAAATCCTGATGTCCAGCAATGAGGAGGGGCCTCTCCCATCCTGAGCCCACAGTACAGCAAAGAGCACATCCTTCAACACATCACTCTCTTAGTGCATCTGCTCAAACAGTGGCAGTTTGAGCAGCCTCCCAAACTGTTCCTTTAATCCCTGAGGACAGTCCCCTCCAGCTCGGGTCCCTCACCCTGCTCCTCTCTGAACAGTGTGCGGTGAGAGCTGCTGCTCTGTTTCCCCCAAAGCCCAGCTCAGGTAGGATGCAGTGGTTTGGAGGCACAGGAATACCTCCTTTCAGCGGCCAGCTCACCTGCAGCAGCCCACAGCAAGGCCATACTCACAGAGAGCTCATTCCAAGTGCTGGGATGGAGCTGGCAGCAGCACCCAGGGCGCTGCACAGCACGACGGAATGGGCAGGTTTGAAGGTGCTACATCTGAGACCAAAAAAAAGCTTTTTGGTCTTTTGCCTCAGTGCAATAATTAAAAAACAAGAAAAAAACGCACCACAAAACAGTTTTACAATATATTACAAACCCTCAAACAAGTACAAAATTTTAGTTAAAATACTAAGACAACCTTAGAACACAAGACATTTTAATTATTTCAGTATCTGATGCTTTTTCTTTTCAGACACAAGCCACTGATGTTTGGTTTTTACAAAGGTATTTTCCAAGTTTTCAGCTGAAGTTCCAAGAACATTTTTTAAATATTCATTATAAACCCAAAGCATTTTAAAATGAAGTTACTATTTAACACTCAGTGAAATCACGAGGCCATTACGCCTGCAAGAGCACAAATGTAAAAAGAGTTAAATCTTTTTTTGACAAGAGCTAGTGAGCTTTTTCTCAAAACCTGGTTTGTACGTAGCTGAGATGGAAGTCTCCCCACCAAGAGGAGGCACACACTGTATCTGTGTGGACAGATGACAGAGCACCTGTGACATGGTCATGGCAACACACACCTGCCTGGCAAGGAACACCAGAGCACATTTCCTCTGGATAAAGCCCTGCCAGCCACACTGCAGAGTTACTCAGGACGTTCAGAAACCACCAGGATTGTGGTGACACAGTTTAGCAACCAACATGACAGCGGAGGAAACCAGTAGGATGGAGATATTTTTCAACATTTTGCTCACCCAGCACTTGCAGTAAAGACTCTCAAGTCAAAAGGAATTAAGCTGCATTATTCCAGGTGAAACAGTTCAACAGCCCTTTTCTTCCTAATACAACTGAGCTTTTCATCACTTTTGACACCAATAAACCATTATTTCCTTCCAGAGTTATCCTCGCTTGTGTTTATTTTCTACATCCTGGTCTTGCAAAATGGACAAGTATACAATCAGCCACTGAGTAAAACCAAGCCATAGGAAGATCTACAAACCATTTACCTGGTCAAGAACCCAAACTATTAAAAGCTGCCATTTTTCAGACAGCTGCATGTAGCTCTCTTCCAGCACTTACAGAATGTAAGTAATAGATGTATGTGAGTACACACCCACATAAAAGGAGTGATATGAGTCGGGGAAGGAGAGAAAAAGAAATCACAGGTGTCCTTATCACCTCAGAATGGTTAAGCCACACCTAAGACTGGAAGAGATTAAGTCCCCAATCAGTAGTAGGCTTCCTCCCCAGCCAGCCTTCCTCAGGCATATTACAAAAAATTCCTCCCTCCATCATTTACCCCAGATCACTGACCTGAGTGCTGTCCCAGGATGTCTGCAGCTCTCAGTCCCTATGTTCTCTGATCCTGGAAGGAAATTCTCAATCTCTGCACCCACCCATCTTGACTCAGCAACTCTCTTCTCCAGAGCACCAGCCTACCCATTTAGGCAGAGTACAATTTCCCAATTCCTACAGGAAATAACTCCTCACAATCCTTGAGCAGCTGGAAGGTCTGTCATTTACAACATCACTCAGTGTATGCATGTTTCAACAAAGGGTATCGATTGCACAGGTCACAAGTATTTCACTTCTCTTGAAACAAGGAGCACTTCCCCATCAGCCACAAGGCAAGAATTCATGTGACAACTGTAGGTCCCTCAGCTGTTTACAGCTACTCCAAGTAGTTAAGGTAACAAATTATACAGGATATCCTTATTCCAGGCAAATTTAAAAGGCAGCTGTGACATTTAAAATAAGCTTCTTTAGCCACAATCTAAGAAGCCTATACAAAAAACCCCACATTATTATTAAGAACATATTATTAAGCCCATTTGAGCGGGCTTGTGTGCCTTTCTTCCAAGGCATTCAAATCCTTGCTTTTCAAAACCCAAAATCCCTAAAAACTGTTGTTCTTTTAGCATCTTTAAAGTTTATTTCCAGAGAAACATTACATAAGTAAAAACCTCTCTTTTACGCTCTGCAGGAACTGTTTTCAACAGTGATGGAGGAGGGGGATGCCAACCTAAGAGCTGGAAAGCTTTGAAGGGTATTAGGGAATTCCTCTCCTGCTGCATTTCAAACTAAATACAAACTCCTTCCTCTACCTGTCACACCTGTTGACAAGCAAGTAGTTCTCCTCATGATTAACCACTTTTAAAAATAATAACAAAAAAAATTTAGAAACATCAGAGTCACAGTTACCATAGTGTACTTGAAAATTGAGTTAGTGAAAGGAGTCTTTTCCCAAAAAAATGGTAAAGATCCATACATTCAAAACGAAGGAAAATGAACATAAAAACATCTATAAAAGCTGAGAGTTTCCTGCAAATTTCTGACTGACCCAACTGAAACAGCATGAACTCCAGGAAAGACTTTGGACAGAATAGCTCCTACCATTTTACAAAGCTTTAATTTTTCCCTAGCATAAAAAAAAAAAAATACCCAATACGGAAATATTCCTCCAAGCAATTTGTGTCAATAAGTATAGCATTTATCATGTTTTCATGAAGATGGCAAGTGCTCACCTCTCAGAAGATTTATTTATCCAGCATCAGATACCAAAAAAGCTTCCACTACACAGTCTTAGACCTGCTTGAGCTTCAGGCATATTCTTTGCAGGGGGAGGGGAGAAGCTGCTCGCTATACAATTATAAAGGTATTTTAATATAAATGCATTTTGACACAAACTGATTAGAAAGAGAGAATAACTTCACTGTCAAAATATTCCAAGATTAAAGTCTGCAACTTTCTTAAAGAATGGAAGCCACTACAAAAGCATCTCTTACCTCAGATGGAATGACACGAAGAAAAAAAAATCCTTTTTTTTTTTTTCTTACATACAGCATTCCAAAGTCCAGAGGGGCGTGTTTGATTTTTTCTAGCAGATGAAGTGTAAAGGCTTGTTTTTAAGAACTTGATGCCAAATTATCTCGGGAGCTTTTCAAAATGCCTGCACATATAATTATTTCAACACAATACCACAAAAACTTTTCCCATCATATTTTTGGCAACTCTGCACTTTAACGTCATCCTTGTTAATTTAATTTGCCCATAACATAAGGTGATAAAGTAATTAATGTACTTCTTAACTACTTTTAAAATTTTGTTTAATGCTTTAGCTTCTGGGCAGGTACAAAGAAAATATTTCCTTCTCTCATTCAGCAAATTGAGTTAACAAGTATGTCAGAAGTGAAGAAAAACTACCAGGAAGACATCTAAATACTTTTTCTTTTTGCAATTTATGACCTACTAAGAATGGGAGAACAAATTTACATGTCTGTGGATAAAACTAGCTTGAAAAAGAGAAAAGGAAATCACAATTTCCTACTCAAAATTATCTGAAGCACTCAAGAAAAAAGTACTGTAAGGTTTAAAAAATCCATTTGTATTTTATTTTAGCTTGCGTCAGAAGTGAAATGCCAGTGGGACCCATGTATTAACTGCCACAATTTGTTTTGTTACTTCTACCAAACATTCATTTCTGGAAACACATGGTGGAGCATGAAATACCCACTGAAATATTTCATATATCAAATTCAGAACAGTCCAAAGCATTACAGAAAAACCTGCAAGTAAAAGTATTTAAATGGTTAAGCAGGGTACAATTCATAATCAGAAGTAATTTTTGTTTGTGAAGATAGCAGTTCAACTACTGACAACTCCTGACACACTACCTCCCCAGAAAAAACAATTTCTGTGATTGTTACAGAGAAATTTTGTCTACCTCACAAACAGCTAAAAGCTTCCAGAAGGTTGGGTTTTCTTAAAATAATCCATTCCTAAGTGGCAGGTTCAGATGTACCCTAAACTTCTTAACTAAAGCTCAGCCTAAAGAAAACCAGTCAGCTGAGAGAAGCCCTCTCTTTAAATCAGCAGAACAGTGGGGCTTTCCTACCACTGCTCCTCCACTCTAATTCTGCCATGGGCAATCCTCCCAAACTGTAACACTCTCAATTCATGCCTTCTCCATATTGCTGCTCACCTCCCTGGCACGGAATTCTTATACTGGCAATTTAATATTTTCACTGCAAACATCAATAGCCAAAACTAATGCAATGTCAAGTTCATCAACATGGAAGAGCTGCTGAGTCAAATTAAGCACAAAAATGCACTAGAATTTTTAATATATTTGCAGAGGTCAACAATATCTTAACTTCTGTATTACTGCAGAACCAAGAAACCCTGTGACAGAATGCTGAGGAACTCTGTTAAATCAAACATTTAATCATGCTTAATTTGTATTTTCACCTACATCATCTACAGATACCAAAATTCACCAAGAACAGCACTTCCAGTACATTTCTCTCACTCAGTTTCACCCAAAGCTTATATTATACAGACCCAACAACAAGTACGAAACCATGTTCATTATCATTCATGGAATTCCTTAAAAATTAGATGAAAGGAACAAAAAGTTAATATATCATTAACATTCTGGGAAAAACAAAATTGTTGGTGCCAAATGTTACTTTTAAACCAATTCCAATTGCATTAGTTCATCCGGGATTATCAGTCTATCAGTGCATTAACAGAATTTCTTATTCTGCTACTAATCAAAGAAATATTAAAAATCAATGAGAAAAAACAATTTGGAATTTTCTTTCTAAAGCAAATAGATAATTTTCTTTCTAAAGGAAATAGATGTATTATTCACTAGCAGCCCACTATATATGAAATTTAAGATTTTTTACTATACTTCCCCTACCCACAAAGAAAAAGCAACTAGCCTGTTTACAATGTACCTCATCCTAAGTGATAGAAACTACTCAGGAAACAGTTGTGTAACACTCTAAAAATAAATTTACAAGTGTTTTCATTTCCATACACAAACAAGACTCTTCTGCTCATCAATAATTCAAACACTATTCAAATTACTTAAAAACACAATTTACAACTGCTTCCTTTTAAGCTTTCAGGCAACACTTAATGTGATTTCCACAAACCACAGTTTCCTCGAGCTCCTGCTGTCTGCCCACCCCAGTGACACAGGAACAGCACGATGGCAATCAGAGGCATTCCCCAAACTGCTAATTGTAATTCCTCTACTGGAACGGAGGAAGATGAGCTGGATAAAAACTGGACTCCTGTAGCTCCCCTCTCTCCAACTGCTACTTTTCTGGAGAGGGAAAAGTCACATCATCCATACACAGGAATTTCAATTTTCCGCCTTGATTTCTGTCTTTAGCCCATGTTATTTATCAATAGCATTAAACAGTTTACTTGCTGACTGGTGCATCTGATCAATGGAAAAAAATAAAACCCTGGGACCTTCCTTACAGGCAATGCTGATGCAGCAAATGGTGCAGAAAGACAACACAGAACTGCATTTGAAACCATCCATATTACCCAGCATAAACACTGCTGCTGGCCTTTTCAAGTCTACACTGCTTGCTGTCCAAAATGTTTCATCTCTTCTCTGATTTCTGAACTTAGGACACATCCAGAAGCCCACAGTGAAAGGCATTCAGTTCATTACTTACCCACATTCCCAGAAGCATTTCACATCCTTCCTGCTCTTCTGCTAACTTTGGTTCTCTTCCTCATGCAAACTCAGTTTAAACAGTGTTCTCAGAAACTTCAAATACTTGGGACATTTCACTACTATCATTAGTATTATTACCACTGAACCATCACTCCAGGCACTGCCACTGCTGCTCAGCTGCCATCTGACTCTGCAGCCATTCCAAGGGAAAGTCACAACCCTGATCCCACCTACCCCTTTTAAAGAAGAGCAACACAGCTGGGGAAGGGTCTGGAGCACAAATCTTATGAGGAGCAGCTGGGGGCATTTAGCCTGGAGAAAAGGAGGTTCAGGGACACCTTATTGCTCCCTGTAACCACCTGAAAGGAGCTGTAGCCAGGTGAGGGTCAGCCTCTTCTCCAGGAAACAGGCAACAGGACAAGAGGAAATGACCTCAAGCTGTGCCAGGAAAGATTTAGATTGGATGTTAGAAAAAATTACTTCACCAAAAGGGTTGTCCAGCATTGGAACAGGCTGTCCAGGAAAGTAGCTGAGTCACCATTCCTGGGCATATTTAAATTCACTGGCACTTGGGACAGGGTTTAATAAGAGACTTGGCAGGGCCAGGTTAATGGTTGGACTTGATGATCTTAAGCTTTGTTTCCAATCTAAATGATTCCTTACTGTAGTCACTAAAAGGAGTAGATGTTTCCTTGTAGTGCAGAAATCCAGCCAGCACAAGGGTTATTTGAAATTCAAGCCTCATGCAAAATTTGAAGGCATTTCTCCTGAAATTCTCTGGATCACCTGGCAAACCAACAATACTGTTGCAACACTTCAGATTGCTCAGAAAGAGAGAAACCACCAGACTTTAAAAATCCATATTATCTGTAAACCTCTCAGCAAGGACTACTCTGCATCAGCTCAGCAGCTCCAGCTCAGCAAATACTGGGTATTATGTTTAAATGCCTTAATCAGGTATTTTAATAACGTGTGTTTAACCTTGACACCAGATGCTCTGGGTTAGAAATGTTAACTCTGATTTCTGCTTCTACCTGAAATGGTTTATAATCCTTCAACTGCAAGGAGAATGCAGAAGTAAAACCTGAATTTCATGCCCAACAATCTAAATGCCCAGCAATCACCTGCCACACCAAGGACACATACCCTAAGTCATAAAAGTGAAAGCTGTTTTATTTCTTTCCCAGAGGACACTGTCATAGACAGACCTCAGTAATTTCAATTTCCCTTTGATCATTCTGGTGTTTCAGTATTTCCTTAGATTATTCAATATTCTCCAGAAGCAGGGAAATGCAACTCTCAAGAGAGACTCTTGATCCAGAGATTTAGCTGTCCATCTTCTCAGGCAAGTTAGCAATAAAGGGAGAAAAACCAAACAGTGCCACTGGAAAACATGTGTTACACTGATATACTTCACTGAAGATTTATCATTCCACATTTCACCTGAAAGGACTAAATATCCTGTGAAATGAGTATATCAGAGCCCAACTTGATACCTGTAATCTCTTCATTTGAAGAATTTCATGTAATGATTTCACATGAGAAATAAGCCATTGACTTTCATTTTTTTTAAATGAGTTCAAACTGCACCTCACTACTAAGCCAACTGAAAGAGCAAAAGGAAAGTGGTTAGGCTATTTAAAATTGAATACTGGGAATAATAAAAAGCACTGTTGAAGGAATAAATCTCATCATTAAGTGAAATAGTTTTAGGCAGTCAAGCATTTCTGTGCTAAAAAAATAAAGCACAAAAGCAGCATTTAAAGAACAGCATTAATCTATGATTTCCAAGGAAGGAAATAAAAACATTTGCTCAAGCCACTTGACAATATAATTGCCTTAATTGGAAAGCAAACAAAGAGCTTACATTTAATAAATTGCATGTTCACGAATTCCACTCTTTAAGTAAAAGAATTTAAAAACAGGGCTGATACTCTGAGATGGTAACAATAAATATCAAGTGTCTGATAACTGTCATCTAAGAAAAATGTATTACATCATCCTTCAGCTAACTTTTATTAATTTAATTTTAATTTTGTCCAGGAGATTCAACACAGGTCTTGAATCCCCATGTCCTCTGTGGAACAACTGTCTACATCCAGATTTTGTCAGTGTTATCTCACCATGCAAACAGCTAATGTTATAACTCCTGACCTTCAGGAAGAGGTACAGAAAATATCACTGCTCTACCAGCCAGTGAAAAGTCCATAAAATTAATCATGCCCATTAGCACACATCTGTCTCCAGATGTGTTTAAAGGTTTTGCTGAAGAAGGTCTAACAGAGCTGTTATTCCAGGTACTAGGATAAGGCCTTGTTATTTCAAAGTAGGCATTGAACTCAAGTACTCAGAGGTTAACATGTAGAGCACGCATTTAAAACATCTAAAAATTGGTTTTAAAAACACACATTTAAAAAAATAATTACTTTAGGTTCTGGCCTCTGATTTGTGCTGCTTGATAGACAAACACTGCCTTTATCTTTTTCATTGCTCTCCTTTATATTTGTATCAATATCCTAAGTTATTCAAAGCAAACCTTTCTTCTCCCTAGAAAAAGAACAAAAAAAGTAACTGCAAAAAGTAAAGAATAAACATGAAAGTTAAGGGAAAGTTGCTACTCAAGCATTTTGCTACTTTGAAGATGAATGTGAAACTTGACATTTTGAAACAAATATGTGGCTTGCAAAGGCAATAACTACAGTTTTTCAGATTAAATAAAACTGAAAATTAACAGCAGGTTTCCTGCTTACTCATATTTTACAGAGTCTATACAGAGCTCCTCAAAAAAAATCTCCTGCATGTTGCAGAATTAATGTATATTTTCAAATGCTTTAGTCAGCTCTTAGTTCAGGATATATGGTCTCTGGTAAGTAAATAAAAATATAATAAAAGTCCTCATTTGACAAAGAACTGTAAATAAAATCCAGTATTACTCAAATGTTTCATTTCATCCCAACCTCATTTTAAAAGTTTTGGTGGTTTCGGTTGTACTTTTTATTAAACTAAAGATAAAACCTTTAAAGATACAGATAAGCAATAAGGAAAACAAGGGTTTAAACACAAAACTTCAGGTAGAAAAGCACATACCTACTATGTATTGGTAACACAATTTTGTACCTGTCTAGACAAGTCAGTGATATTCTTGCCAACTACTCCATGGCAGACAATCAAAAAGAGAAGGGTTGGGCACTTAAAGAGATTCTTCTTGGATTTTAATATCTTTAATTACAAATCTGTTTTAAAATTAAAAGTTCTGCTTCTAAGGACATAGATCAGACCTTGTAAAACAGTCTAATAATGCTGCAGGAAAAGACAATTAAGCTATAAATAAAATGCCCCATCTTTTACCGTTATCCAAACTGAGGTCATTAAAAAAAAAAAAAAAAAAGAAAAAAAAAGTTTAAAAAGCATATCTAGGAGGCAAAGAAGAAACAAATTAGATTTAACAGCAAATTAGAATCTACAGTCATACTGGCTAGAATTGGATGTGATATTAAATAAATGTGACACCACATTTATTTAAGTCAGTCTTTGCAGAGATCCAGCACTACAATACTGAAGCAGTACACTTAATCTGTACCAAAGAAATGTAAATATTTGAGATGAAAGCAAACTTGGATCAGCAGTGAGGTTAAAACTCATTTTAGTATAATCCATCTGCAGCAAGTGGAATGATGGGAAAATGCAGGGTATAGGACACATGTATTCCACAGCACACACTTCTCTTTTCTCTGAAGCACTCGCTAAGGTTGCTCAGGACTGCCAAACCTGCCTGGAAAAAGGTACCTTTTTGTTTCCTCCATTTATAAAGCACAACAACATCTTGCACTATTTGCCTGCAGTAGGCGATCCTTTTGACTACATTCTATCAGTAGTAAACTCTATGTTGCTAGAGTTTACTACTGATAGATCAATGATGCAACCTTTTTCAACAAAACATGTAGCATTAATATCAAGATTCTGCTGCCCCAAATATTTGAGATTCTCTCTTCTCTGGCAGATAATGGGTAATCAATACAATAAAATTAAAAGTGTTGAAGAAATTATCTGCTTCTTCATCTAATGTGACAGGCATACTGCACAGTGGTAAAAGCAGTAACTCAAGGTTATGAAAACTTTTAAAACTACAGCAAATACCTGCCCAGTGGAGCTGTATGACTGTGTTTATTCTTACTCTATAGACAGACTTTCAGAAATATTGAAACTCTCACTGCCATGTATACCTTCTTTAAAAAGGCAAATACATTCACCTGCACAGATCCAAGGAATGCAGAAGTGAACAATGCTTTAGGAAAGAGGCCAAATGAATTTTTTCTTACACATTAATGCTCAAAAAGCTGGAATGTGTAGCAAACAAAATGTGGAGGCTGGCAGCTTTGAATAAACAGTTCATGTCGTTGTTTCTGAGCTACAACATGAGGAATCCACATAACCCCAACCAGAACAAAAGAATGTTGCTCCGTTTCCCAGAAAACTTTCATGTCCAGAAGCATTCAACACCTAAAAAAGCATCTCATTCTAAGTGTTATCTTTGCTGGCCTCTTCAGGTAGTCAAAATTCCATTTTCCAACACGTGTATATCTTGGAATAAAGGCAAAGAGATTAATGAACCAAGCTAAGTACTTTGTGGTAAAAGCTTTAAAAACAAACAAACTCCAGCACCTTCCCTTATTTGCTCCTCCCTCCCCTAAGGAATGCACACATCCCTCTTCATTCACATACCTTGCTGAACCAAGCCACACGAGGCACTTTCCTTACACACAGTTCCAAGCCTGCTCTTCCAGAGGGCACTCTGAAATTCAGGTTCCAGGAACAAGGTACCTTTTTCCCGTTTTCTGGGAGCTGAACTACAATGCACTACCTTTGCTCTCAGCAATTGTCAGCCATTCCTGCCCGAGCACAAATCCATCAGCATTTCCAGCACTCATTAATGAGTGAGCTCCCATTTTAACTGTCAGCAAAAGGGACACTTAATTGTTTCCCAGCTGGAATGAAACACAGCTACTGCATCCAACTAGCAGGTCCAATATTCCCAGCTCAATTCTGCTCACAACCCAGGACAACAAAATGCATTAAACACGCTGTCTGACCAAACCCAGAGAACCAAGGACAAGAAAGACGCAGAGAAAGTCGTACAAGCAGTGAGATTCACTTTCACTGTGTACAGTCCTGCTTTGCCATACCCAGACGGAAGACTTTCTCCTAGGAAAATTTAGGAGAGGAGGAAGCAGGAGCTCTCCTGCGGCAGCCAGGGGCCAGCAGAGGCCGCTCAACACCGCGGATGGTTCCCGCAGCACCGCGGGATGGGACCGCACCTTCCCCATCCTCGCCTCCCACCGCTGGCACTTTCCTGCCGCTCCTCAATTCCACCCCTACAAATCAGCCCCGTGAAGTGCAGTCCCCCTCAAGGGGGACTCCTGACTGCAGTCTGTCACTGGTGGCCGGAATCCACACTGCTGCACATGGTGCTCTCAAGCTTATCCAAACCAGGTCTTCCACCCCTTGCTGAGGAACCACCCCAGGTTTCGTTCGCCAGAATATCCCCACAACACTCTACAGCATACAAAACTCATCATTTCAGCAGAAGAGACTATCCTCACGTTTTCTAGAGATGGTGTGAACATATCACTTTCGGTGAAGTTCCCACGTGGCTCCATCTACTCAATTTTTATTGCACTCCAGGAACTCTCCCAATGCAAACTGGCCATGCACGCAGTGAAGTGAACCCAACTTCACAGCTGGGTTTCATGTCAGTTCATACACTGACTTATACATTACCTCTTTTTTAAGCACAGGGTCAAGAACAACAAAGGACATCATCTACACAGAAGACCTCATTGTGAGGGTCATCACTATTCCTTACAGTAGCCAAGTGCTCCACAATCTTTTCTTTCTACAGCAATAACCATCATGGAGAACAGAGCAAGAATCAATAATTTGTTTACAGCAGGTCAAGGAACACATACAGTAAACAGTGTGCTACCCCACCTACCAGGCACAAAAAAAGATACAATTTTCAACACCCTACTGGGAGTGGGGAAGACAAGGATTTCTGCAGGGCAGAAGAAACATGTTGATTAAATTTATTAATGAGATTATAAAACAATCTTCTCAGATAATCAAAAGGACTGAACTCAATAATCCAGATGGTCTCTTCCCCTCCGGGCTTCTGTGATTAAATAATCATTAAGTGGGTATCATCTGTAGCCCACTGTGGGTGAATCTGAGCTCCTGTATGGTTTTCAGTGACACTGTGCCTGAATGTACACGCTTGGCACAGCAGAATCAAAGTTAAAAAGGCTTCTGTTTAGTGTGCTTTGCTCTTTTGCTATTTCCAAACACTTGAAACACATACCATGCATATTTCCTACACACAGTACAGGCTAAACACAAGAATTAAAGAATAACAGTTGCAAACAGTTACTGACTATTGCTATGCCAATTTCATGGCTTTGTTTCTCGTACATCCACTTTGTTACCCAAAGAAGAGGCCAAGTTGAACTAGAAACTGACTTCAGAAACAAATAAAAGGTTAACCTCAGATATTTAATTGCTGATTTCTACTTCTTTGTTCCTAATTCTAGACAACAATTTGAATGCATGACTACCTTTCAGACTGCAATACCATTGAAGCTTTCAAAAAGAACCTCTGTAGCAGGAATATACTGTTTTAAACATATTTAAATACAAGCCAGTTAGGTATCTAACACTATAAGAACAGATCCTTTAACACCAATAGCCACCTCAATCTTTGAAAGCTGTGAGAAAATAATAAAAAAAGCATTCCACACTTTCCTAGCTTCCCAACTTCTCCAAGTGTTTTGCACAACCAGAAAAAAGAAGCAAATTAAAAAAAAAAACATGCACTGTTTTACCATCATCACTACCTTCCCTGCATGTACCATCTCCTGCCCCACAAAGAGTTTGTCAACCACAATTAACATTTCACATCAGCAACCCAACCACCAGAAACAAACCAGAGCCAGTGCTGTCCAGTCCTCATTCAGTTCCACATATGCTCAGCAATAACCTTTCTGCAGCGACTCTCCTATAAAGCACTTGTCCCACAAACACAAGGTATTTGAAAAACATCAGTAAACAAACAAAAAAAGAGATGGAAAAGTGTGGTGCAAGCTGTATTCAGCACTCAAAAAATGTGACAGCCATGATATTGTCAAAGACTACTACATGGAGATCCAGAAGAATCAGTTTATATATCTCATTTAATATTTTATTTAGTGATTTTAAGATAAGAAGCAGCACTGCCCTAACATGCCACTATCAAGAAAACCTGAGGAATATTTGGAACAGAGAAAATCATTCGCAAAGATATGGATGTGCATAAATAGGAAGAACTGGAGTGTGGCTTCTTAATATAAATTACAGTTCTTAAAATTTAAAGCAGTAAAGAAAAAGAAAGACCTGCATGCATCAGTCAATTGGCAACATTCACAGGTGTTGTCAGTGTGGGCATCTTCCCTAAATAGGCAAACAACCTAAAATGCAGAAAACTGAGAAATATTTGAAGCCAAGAAAGCACTTCTGTTGTTTGAGAGCCTCACAAAAGCTCACTCCAGCAGAGGACTCTGTTCACTCACATGCAACAAAGATGACTTCAAATTGCAAGAGGTGCAGAGAACGAAAGGATAATCAAACAGACGGAGAGCACTTTTTAAAGGGCTGAACAAAGAACTTGGCTTGCTTAGTTGAGCAAAACAAGGCTAAGAGGGAATGTGATTTCAGACAAGCATCTCGAGTAAATAACTAAAAGGAAAACAGCACCCCTGCAGCCACAGGACAGCAAAAAAACATTCTAAGCCACAGCAAGTTAATTTGGAAAGCTTCTATCCAATGCAAGTGGAGTTTTGGAAATTTTCAAACTCCTGTTGGGTGGAAAGAGGAGAAAAGCTTACCTGGTTTGGATATGAAGCTTGACCACATTATAAACCTTTGTTTTACTTTATGATGTTTCAAACCTTTGTTTTACTATATGATGTTTCAAGTTTGTCCACAGTATTGAAAGAAGCCATAAAGACACGGAAGTAAATGGGCACAAGATTTCTTAAGATTTTTTATGTCACAGACAGCTCACATCCAATGTTTTATCTAATATTTCCAGATCTCTGTACCAGAAATCAGTTATGTAAGTGGAGTTAGCCTGTATATATTTAAATAAAATGTTTGACTGAAATTACTTGAAACAGCAATAATACTTAGTAATACTTTTAATTTCATTAGAGGAATAGTAAGACTTACAAGATCCATTAAGTGGCCAATGTGGTAAAACTACAATAGGCTGTATTAATTGTTGAAATTGTCACAAGGGGGAGGGGTTACTTGGAACATTCCTCCTGACACCCTTCAATAAATCAGTAGCCAAGGAGTAACAATGTGCTTGTGAAATTTCTGTAGACGACACCAGACTGGAACTGTCACCAGTACAAAGAGGACTGGGTAGTTATCCAGGAGAGTCCATGGGTTTTGAGAGCTGGAATGCCAGAAAAAGGAATTTAATAGTACAACATGTGAAATCATGCGTTTAGGGACCAGTAACCTTTTCTGTAAGCTGAGAACTCATCACGTGGAAGCAACACAGGAGGAATGAACAGAGCAGTGAGGTATGGAAATCCTCATCTAAGGACAGATACTGATGTTTACATGAGCACAACAAGAGCTCAGTAAACCCAAGGAAGAAAAAATGAGGAATTCCACTAGGCTCAGGAAACGTCTGAGCTGAAATTAGAGAGGTGAGAGCAGTGCTGGGGGAAGTATCACTGCTGAAGAGTTAAATATTGTATTGCATATCAGGAGGATCTTTGGTCTGAGGCAGTTCAGTTGAACAGATTTATGTTAAAACATTGCTTTGTCTCCTCACAAAACTTTGCTTGGCTAAAGATGATTGAGTTTATTAAATTGCTCAGTAAAATACCTACTCCATTCCTTATTTCATTTCCAGCCCAAGGTAAAGAACACTATTAGCACAAGTTAAGAAAATGCACTGCACATAACTCTCATTCAATGGATCAGAAATTAAAAGTTTTGTAACTGCCTGACAAACAAGACAAGAGATGGTCTTCCAAACAGAGCAGTGGGGAAGAGGAATTTAGGCTGTTCTAAAATTGCAAATGCAAGTTTCTGGAAAGGACAGGAAAACAAATAGATGTACCCATGTATATGATCTGTTTATAGGACATTTACATTCTGGACATTTCAGAACTGCCTGTGAAACCAGCAGAACTTTTATCCCTTCCTTTCAATGCACTGGCCATAGATAAAGGGTGGCAGCTCTAAGTGTTATTGAGCTGCTCTCCAATGCTTTGCTACTACCTCCTGTTCAAGAGTCAAGGGCCAAACTAACTGCCCAGCCCAGCACTGTAAGGAATTCTCTGGCTCAGACAAATGAAGATTGAATGCCTTTTTTTCTCCTCTGTAGATGAAAAAAGGACATTTTAGGATCTTCTGTTATTTTATGTAACAAACATCTACATGTGAAGCATTTGTTATAGCTTCAGTGAATTGCTCCTTCACCTGGCGCAGTATGGTTTGGAAGTTTGATATTTACTAAAACCTCAAGTTACTTGAAGGTTTTGAGGTATGCTCTGCAGGCATTTCAGGACTGGACAACTGTGACACAGCTGTCAGCAGTTACTGGGGCTGTTTAACAACCTGGGTTAGCCAGCCCAGTCCTGCACTGAAGCAGGGAGAATAGTCTGAGCATTTTTCAGTCCTTTTCTGTTGGTTCCATCAGATTTGTCAGGCATTCGGCTTTCCAAAGGAAAATCAAAGACATCACACGTGACACATGACTCTATATCCAAGATGTACCAGAGTTTTACTCATTTGATTAAATCCCTACTTTTACATGGGTGTTTGTCTTAGTAAAAGCCTTATGTTTGCAACGTTTGAAAGAAACTCTCTTAGTTATCCTACTTTACACGCTTGCATCTCGTAGGGTAAAAGCACCTCAATAAGCAGCGCATCCCTGCTTGCAACTGCTCCCTGAGCAAGAAACGCCACATGAAAGATCCCAACAGCCACCAGCAGCCCCGGCAAGGCAACTTCATCCGTTCAGCCGCGTCTCTGGGAAGAGACACTGGAAGCCTTTCACTTGCAAAACTTCCCGGGGCTGCGTCCACAGCCACGAGCCGTTTAAAATAACAAAACCACCATCCACCTTCCACCTTGCCGCCGCTCAGCGAGGCAACGCTCCACCTGCCGCAAACCTCACCGTAATTAGCGGGGAGGGGGGGGAGCAGCCAGCTCGCAAACACACACACACACCAAAAAACCCCAAACAAACGGGGAAAACTGAAGTGCCGCCGCCAAGGAAACCTGTTGCTGACCACCGCCAGAGCGCG